>BJKM01001083.1:28411-105513 GCA_015082035.1 Chaenogobius annularis | reverse complement strand
AGGTGAATGTGGGCGTCGGCAGGTGAACGTGGGCGTCGGCAGGTGAATGTGGGCGTCAGCAGGTGAATGTGCAGAAGCTTTTCGATGGTAAAACATATCAATGGTTGCATGATATCAGAAGTCACAAAGGGGTAAACGCGGGACAAGTATAAGCCCTCCCTGTGTACTCCACATGACCCGTTATTAGGTGGTCCTCAGTTTTTGTTTTCGGGCTGATGTTTGTTTAGCTCAGGATGATGGGATGGGGCCACGCCCGGCGCAGGTTGTGATCGGACGCTCACATGAGTTTCAACATTCACTTCATGAGTTTACCATCGAAACACTGACACACATTTGTTCACGCTCGTGCCCGTTTTCCCGCAGGTCAGTTAAAGAGGGGCACTGCCTCCGGCCCGGGCTGCACCACAGTCCCACGTCGTCCGTCACCTCCATGGGCTCTCTGTCCCGGGCCCAGGCCTCGGCTCTGTCCTCTCTGCTCAGCTCTTCTCACCCGTCGTTTGCACCTCACGCTCCGCCTCAGCAGCAGGAGCACGGCTACGGCCCGACACCGCGGCCCGGGATGCTGCAGCACGACATGTACGGCCCCGGCCCGCAGCAGCAGCACCACCACCAGCAGCACCACCAGCAGCAGCAGCAGCAGCAGCAGCAGATGCAGCAGCAGCAGATGCAGCAGATGCAGCAGCAGCAGCAGATGCAGCAGCAGCAGCAGATGCAGCAGCAGCAGCAGCAGCAGCAGCAGCAGCAGATGCAGCGATACACACACGACCCGTACGGCTCCACACCCAGGTACCAGAGCGTTCTGTGAGGGCAAACGAGGGGCTTTAAGGCATTTCAGAGGTCTGAGGTTCTTGATGTTCAGGCTTGGTGGTCTTATGCCTTTGTCTCAGGTGATTGGTCTCTCTTGTTCCAGTTGCTCCAAACATCCTTTGTTTGGAGCAACTGGAACAGACTCTTGCCCAGAACCAGATGCTCTTGACTTCTTCTTGAGAGCCGGCGTAGTGTTCTCTTGTATGATTTCAACCCTGAACAATGCACTTCCAGGATGCACCACCAGGGCCCCGCTCCGCACCAGAGCCAGGGGCCTCCGCACGGCATGTACCCGCACCCGCACTCCCTGTCTGGCCTGCAGGGGGAGCCCTTCGCCATGATGTCGCGGGCGCAGCACATGGTGGACGTCCTGACGGAGGAAAACCGGCAGCTGCGGCAGGAGATGGACGTGTGCCGCGAGAAAGTCACCAAACTGCACAAGGCACGGCTGTCTTTACACGTTCTGTGTTCTAAACTGACCTTTTGAACGTTCCACAACCATTCGCTCTTCTAAAATGAGGCGTCGCGTGTTTCAGCTGGAGACGGAGATCCAGCTGGTGTCGGAGGCCTACGAAAACTTGGCCAAATCGTCGTCGAAGCGAGAAGCTCTGGAGAAAACGATGAGGAACAAACTGGAGCTGGAGGTGCGGCGACTCCACGACTTCAACCGCGACTTAAGAGGTGAGACTCGAGCCGACGGTCCCGCCCGTGCTCGTCATTGTAGGCGTGTTCATTGGCGTCCTGTTTGTCGCTGCTGCAGAGCGAATGGAAACGGCCAATAAGCAGCTGGCGGCCAAAGAGTGCGAAGGGTCCGAGGACAACCGCAAGACCATCTCCCAACTCATCTGTCAGAGTGAGTGTCCTTGTTTGATGATGACTTCAAGCGCCCCCTACAGGTCGGACGACTCACTGAACTAAATCACAATTAAGATGGATTAGAATTTTGCTAAAAATGTTGTCATAGAAGAGCAATTTTTTTAGATTTATAATTTCACTTCCTGTTTGTAATTGATGACATCATGCTAGGAAATTACCCAGCAAACACTGGGCCAAAACTCATCGACTTTAATTTGTTGAAATAATGTTTAGAGAGTCAAAAAAATGGTGTAAATTCTGCATAAACTTTGACTTTGAATGAGTGTTCCTGCTGTGATGTCACTTCCTGTCATTTTCTACCAATTTTTCAGCGGTTTCTCCACAAATACCTGCTCGATTGGCGTAAAACTATCATTTATATGTACGACAGGTTTAAACACACCAAATAATGTCCTGTAAAAGCATGTGATATCGCGCTCCTGCGTCATGTGACCAGACGTGTAGAGCATGAAACCGCACGAGCCTGAAATGTCGGTTTGGGAGTTCGTCTTTGTCGTCAAATGAAGCCGTGAAATGACAAAAACCTCTTAAAAACCGATCGGATTGATCAGATTTGGTGCCCAGTCCCCTCGAGCTGAACCCGCGCGCTTGTGTTCAGATAAAGAGACGCTGCGGGAGAAGGAGAAGCTGGAGATGGAGCTGAACTCTCTCCGCTCGCAGACCGAGGATCAGCGGCGACACATCGAGATCCGAGACCAGGCTCTGAACAACGCCCAGGCCAAAGTCGTCAAGCTCGAGGAAGAGGTGCAAATTCAGCCACACTTTAACGCCAATAAACGCCAAGTAGCAAATTAGCTTAGTTAGCGCCACCTGTGGGAATGTGCGGTTTTGACATCGCACTTTTATATAAGACCAGGCACATGTTATCGAGGGTTTTTTAATGTTTTTGTCCCGTCAGCTGAAGAAGAAGCAGGTTTACGTGGAGAAAGTGGAGCGGATGCAGCAGGCCCTGGCGCAGCTCCAGGCGGCGTGCGAGAAACGCGAGCAGCTCGAGCACCGGCTGAGGACGAGGCTGGAGCGCGAGCTGGAGAGTCTGCGCATGCAACAGGTACGGGGCCGCCACGCCCGCGCCCAACGGCCCGTCCGTCTGTGCGTGGGCCCCGCTCTGACTCCGTTCTCGTCCGCAGCGTCAAGGCGGCTCGCAGGCGAACGGCGCCGTCCCGCCCGAGTTCAACGCCACGGCCCTGATGGAGCACCTCCGGGAGAAGGAGGAGCGGATCCTGGCGCTGGAGGCCGACATGACCAAGTGGGAGCAGAAGTATCTGGAGGAGAGCGTCATGAGGCAGTTTGCCCTGGACGCCGCCGCCTCCGTCGCCACCCAGAGGTAAGAGGGGGGGAGTGCGGGTTAGACCGGAGCCAGACCTTTGTGAGTGCAAGTGATGGGACGGATGATTTAAGGCGCTCGACAGCCTCGTTTCCACTGGTTTGTTTCACGCACCGTTTCTGGGGTTTAAAGCCGTTCCATTTCCTGTTTGTGGCGTTGTCAAGAGCCCAAATGTGATGTTTCCGGTCCACCGCTTCTATGACGGTCTGACATTCTTTTGAGTGTCCGGCGTAAAGAGAGGTTCCAAAAGCCCCGCTCGGGGACGCGAGGCTTTGCACACAAGGCAAAAGACATGAGGCAAAACTGGTCCTGTACACGCTAGCTTTAGCCACGCCCTCAACACACACAAACTTGGAATGACAAAACGTCTTTTTGTGACTCTCGTCGGATCGGCCTCATGTATAAAAACTATAATTCAAGAGGATTTCGTCTTTCGAGATACGTGCGATTGTGACTCTGCGCCGCGATGCAGAGCCACGCCCTGACCGGCCAACACGACATGAACCGAGCTGAGTCTTGTGTGAGTTTTCTAGGGAGGGTCTATGTTTGGATGGCCGGAGATTGTTCTTAATGCCCTTCTGTGGAACATTCCAGGCAAAGCAATAGCGTCTCCAGAGAGTCGAGCAGATGACGGACCTTCCACCAGATTGATATTTGTTGTCAAAGTCAGAACGTTTTGCAGCGCTTAAGTTGGGCTGGGGTCGATACAATCACGATACATAAGACCTGATACGAATCAGAATCAGAAAGAGTTTATTGCCATTGTCAAATGAACAAAATTCAACAAACGTAGGAACTTGTCTCGGCCTTAAGGTGGCAACCACTAAAACACGCTAGCAATAACTAAACAGACCTACTATAATTCAATGCATTGGAGAGTCTTTAGCAAAACCAATCTCTGGAATCCATTCTGATACCAAATATATCAAGAATATGATCATTTACGTAATATACTCACCAGTAGTTTATGTGTCACAGACTATTTCAGTTGCTTAATGCTAGTCAGAAAGTGACCCAGTGTAGACTGCGTTCAAGCTGAGGCGGAGTGTCATTTTCTATTGATATGATCTAGTAGACACAGATGATAAAATCTATAAAGTGAGCAAATAGAAGTGTTATATGAATGTGTACGCTGTTCTCCGAGAGAGAGGCTCTCTCGTGCACTCGCAGAGAATGCAGATTTATTCACTCATTCTATTACGAGGCCGCTGAACAAGGTTCGGCGTCCGCGATTACAAATAGGCCACGTTCCACGAGCCTCCAGGTCAGCACTAGAGGAGGAATCAGTGGAACACTCTGCATGAGACGTGCGGACCTGTGGTCTTCTTCTTCACTTTGCGAGGGGGAGTGGACCCTCTCTGTGACCTATGGAGTGGATCGCACTGCGGACATGTCTGAGGTGAGTATTGTGCGCTCTAGAATTAATGATCCAATAGATCCCAGCCGTGCGATCTAAAAGAGGAGTCGTAGCGCTGATCCCGACCTGTCTTCGTCTACCAGAGAGACCTCTAGTGGAGAGCCAGTCCGATAGTATACTGACATAGCGAACTGAATGAATCAAGTGTATATCCTGAGTACTGAAGATGCACTGCGCTTGACCGACGTCTGACCTCAATCAGGCGACGACGTATCTCGCCGCTGTTGGATGTTATTCCAATGGATTGTAATCGTAGTCGAATCAAGCATGGTAGTCGCGACCAGAGACCGGTGTGATCCCAGTCGCGGAGCAGGGGCGCTGCGTGAGGATCATTGGGAGAGCGCCGCTGAATCGAGCCTTTGTGCGCGCGGGGGGGGTTTCTCACACTTTTCACGGTCGAATCGGCGACCAACGCATCAGCTCGCCGTTTTTGGACGGAGACGAAGCGAGGCGCTGCCAAACCTCGTTCCGGGCGCATTCTTCAAGCGTCGTTAAGATCATCGGAGAATTTGCTGATCAGCGTTTCCCAAGACGACGGAGAACATCCTGGGGGGGAAGTGATCCAGAGGGGGCTTCAGTGATCGCGAGGGGGCTTCAGTGATCGCGAGGGGGCTTCAGTGACCCACGAAAACGCACTCGAAATATAGATAAGGCACTGTTTTTGGGGCAGATTTCTCAGCACAAAATAGTAAATATCCGAGTTCACATTCATTTGAAGATCTTTGTTAAAAACTGGTTTGCAGCCGATTCATCGCAACGAATCGATTATTGCGACATTTGTCACCCGATTCAGTCGCCGAACAACCGTTTTCTGGACGGCGTTTTTGAGACTCGGACAAAGCCGGAATCACGTCAAAACGAAAGCAGAGGAAACGTGCACTTTTTTCCATTTCCGTTCAAATTCCAGTGCATTTTCTTTCTTATTCAACTCTCTAAAGCTCCGATCTTATTGTCCAGACGAAAATGACGAGCCAAAAATGTCCCTTCAGTTCAAAGAAAATGTAAACACGGTAAATATTGAGCCCCGAAAATATTGTTCCAGCGATTATTATCCCAGCTGTTACATTAGTGCGATCCTAACTCTCTGTGGGGGAGGTTGTGTGAAAGAAATGTACAAAACAGAAATCCACAAACTTGCCAAAGTCATATTTTTGTCTTGAAGCCCTTTTATCTGGCAACCATCCCGACGTTGGGCTTGAACGACGGCACCACTTTCTGCGGCGACGATATAACGTGACTTTTGTAGCATTTGGGAGCGAAGACGTCTCGGCCCCGTGGTTACGGCGACGTCAACCGCGTAACCGGGTCGACGCGTCCGTAACCTGAGGGCGAAACGGTGACTTCTGCCCATCGAAATCCTGCCCCGCTCCGGCTCCGTTTGAGACCCGTGCCAATCGTCCAAATTTGAGCTCGAATAATATTACTTAATTCCCCGCCGTACCTTCTCTAACCTGATGATAACAAACACGACACGACAACAAACGCCAGTAAAGCTGTGACTCCAAGTCGTCGTGGCACCAGAAGACCGAGCAGCACGAAGGTCGGGGGTCGGGGGGCAGTGTCGGCGTGCAGGGATCGCAGCACGGGTCACGCTAGCTGCAGAGCGCTAAAAACAAACCCGAAACAGAAGAAACGCGAGCAACACGGATGAAAACGGTCCAGAACAAGGACTTTGCTGGTTGTATTCGTAGTGAGTTCTAGGCTCGAGTCCCGGATAGAAACTGGTCCCGGTTCAACATTTGTGAATTCAATGTCTGTGTAATGTATGCGTCATAAAAACCTAAAACTCATGAGTTTGTCTTCACCAAATCTGCTTAGTGTCTCTTATAATCTCCTTTCAAATGAACAAATATGGAAAAAACACTAATAAATGTGTTCACACCGGGCTGTGACGTCACTCACGTGTTCCGAGTTGTTTCTATTTGCCAAAACCAGCTTTACATTTCATCAAGTGTGATATTCTTGGGTTAATCCCAGTTTCTCCAGTTTCACTCTCTTACACAGTCTAAAGAATAAAGTCTACAGAATAAAGTCGAAAGAATGAAGTCTAAAGAATAAAGTCTAAAGAATAAAGTCTAAAGAATAAAGTCTAAAGAATAAAGAAGTCTAAAGAATGAATAAAGTCTAAAGAATAAAGTCTAAAGAAGTCTAAAGAATAAAGTCTAAAGAATAAAGTCTAAAGAATAAAGTCTAAAGAATAAAGTCTAAAGAATAAAGTCTAAAGTCTAAAGAATAAAGTCTAAAGAATAAAGTCTAAAGAATAAAGTCTAAAGAATAAAGTCTAAAGAATAAAGTCTAAAGAATAAAGTCTAAAGAATGAAGTCTAAAGAATAAAGTCTAAAGAATAAAGTGTAAAGAATAAAGTCTAAAGAATAAAGTGTAAAGAATGAAGTCTAAAGAATAAAGTCTAAAGAATAAAGTCTAACGACTGGCGGTAATGTGACACTATGGAAACCAACCGCCATAAAACACCATCAAAGAAGAAGAAATCACATTATGTTCCACTGAAACTTTTGCTGCGATGACGGAATCGAGAATGGAGTTGTTTCTCGACGTTTTTAAAAACTCACCTGAAGGACCCGTACTCTGGCGGGGGCTGGTACCTCACGTGGGGCATCTCTCTGGAGTGTTCCCGGCCCCTCTGCTCGGCGTAAAAGTGTCCTCCCGGCTCCTGCTGCTTCGTGGGCGACCCCATGCCTTTGAAGGGGTAATCGGGCGGCGGCCCTCTGTGCGGCGGCTTGTAGTACTCCCCCGGGCCAGGCGGGGGCAGCTGCGGGGAGAGGGGCGCGCTGGTGACGGGGGCGTGCGCCTTCACTCCGCTCGTCGCCAACGACAGCTGCATGAGCCGCTCGCTTAAGGACCGGACGTGGCCCTGCTTGAGGTCCTTCAGCCCGTCGTCTTGGTGCACTTTCCCGGCGGCGCTGACCCTCTGCACCGTCGGCCGCCCCTCGGTTCGCACTTTAGCGTTCGTCACCGCGGTCACGTAAAAGGCCGTGCCCACCGAGGCGTTCTGGGAGTTGTTGTTCTGGTTTTGCTGCGGCGGCGGGCCGTGCCCGCGGAAGTACTGCGACTGCACTTTGGCCTCTTCGTACGTGGGCAGGTCCTCCGGGTTCAGGGCGTTGGTCAGGTTTCCGCATCCGCCCGGGTTGTTGACACCGCCCCCGCCGCTGCTGCCCCCGCCCCCCGTGACCCGAGCCCCGCCCAGTTTCTCCAGGGCGGAGTCTGCCTGCAGCTCCTGGCCCTGGGGCTCCTGGCGGGCGATGTGCGGGCTCATGGAGTGGTCGTCAGCCGGACCTGCGCCGCACAAACGAGAGGGTTTTCAGATGACGTCACAACATTCCACAGCGACATGGGGGGAGGAAACGTCAACATTGTTGGTGGGCACGTTTGGGGTGAAGTAGAGCGAGATCATGGGCCAAAAAGTTCAATATGTTTTGGGATATTTCTTTCCATGGTCGAGTTACATTCAGCTCCTTTAAAGATCGATAATGACAATTGTAAACATCTCACCTTGTTGTTGCTGTTGTTGTTGTTGTTGTTGCTGTTGTTGTTGTTGCTGTTGCTGCTGCTGCTGTTGTTGCTGCTGCTGCTGCTGCTGCTGCTGCAGGACGTAGTTGCGGTTCATCTGTTCCTGCAGGAGGCGCTGTAGCACGGTGCTGCCGCCGGAGCCCACGCTGGCGCTGCTGCTCTGAGCGTCTTCGGCCGCTCTCATCTCGGCCTCGCGCTGACTCCTCTCGTGAAAAGACAAGCTCCTGCCACGATCGGCCGCCCCTGAACCAAAGAGAACACTGCCGTTTAGAGGGGGCGGATCGGACGCTGGCTCAACAAACGGCGCCCTCTAGAGTTATTGGCATCACCGCGGCAAACACACAATATGTAGTAGGGTTAAAATGGCTTAAATTCTAAATATTTCTCTTAATTTGAGTAGTTCTGTCGAGTTTAGCCTTATTTTGTCAGTTGTTTAAAGTCGACTGAATTTAAGGGAAGAACTTATCATTTATTGGTAAAGTTTGGTGACCGTTTTAAAAGCCAAAGCAGGTTAAACGAGTGTCTTTTGCTCCAGGTTCATCTTTACAGGTTATATTTGTGTAAAAACTAGAAAAAGGTGTTTTTGGGGCGACTAAAACAGAACATATTACAGCTTTTACAAGTTGGTGGAATCCCTCATCTGTTCAGGGGTGGTCCGTAGAGGGTTTCTTAGGTTTCGTCTGGACAAAGTTTCTGAAAGAGCCGTTTTTTGACAATCTACCTTCAGTTTACAACAGCACACGCAAACCGTGGCAGAAACCAAGCCAATAAAAAGGCTAATCAGGGGAAAGCAAACGTAGCATAATAGGATATAACGAGGTAATCAGCGGCGCGGGAGATGTGAGCAGAGAACAACAGGGTCGAACAACAGGGTCGAACAATAGGGTCGAACAATAAGGTCGAACAACAGGGTCGAACAACAGGGTCGAACAACAGGGTCGAACAACAGGGTCGAACAACAGGGTCGAACAATAGGGTCGAACAACAGGGCAGAACGACATGAAACTTGGCCATCAGGCGACAAAAACAGGGCCGTTTCTGGCTCTAACTTTAAGGACTAATCTAACTCAGACCAGTAACATTTCTACCTCGACCGATGCGGTTTGTACATGCGATACCAATCTGAGACTCCAGGGGTCTCATTTATAAAACTGAACGTGGAATTCTTACTAAAAGTATACGTATGGACGAAGCACAAACGCCCTCCAACGCGCGCGCTTCTCGAAGTCTCTCGGAGCTCGTCACCTGACGGTCCAGACGCGCTCTGTTCAGAGTTATTGCCCAAAATGTTGTCTTTTCATACGTCACAAACTCAACATTGAGAGTCTGTTGCGTACTTGAGCTTCATAAATAAGAGTTTTATGATTTTAAATGACTGAAAACGAAGGTAGTGTCTACACTCTTCACTGCTCGGCTTAAAGAAAGTATAAGAAGGAAACACAATATCAGCAGGAACCATTTCCGACGTACACAACCCTGTTTTACCGCTAAGGATGAAGCTGTGCAGTGCCTTCTGCGCACTCAAGTCTTAAAATGACGCCTCGTGTCTTTCCTTTCAACAATTAGTCGCCCTGACACCAAGTATCGGCCTGTGCTGGAGATTTACGCCAACCGATACGTAGTCCAGAGCCTTTAGATTGAAGATGACTATCAGATCAGAAAACCTTTTACACCACATGGATCGCTCTTGGACGAATGTGGGATAACATCTCACAGTATTGATGTTGAAAAGCCTGGAATATTTTGTTTTAATCACCCAATTAAATAAAATAAATACAATTATATGTATTTTTTGGTTATTTTTTTTTTTTTTTTAAGGGAGTTTTTATGATGTGCGTTTTTCACTCGATGATGCCAACATTAATGGAGAGCACGGTCATCACCCCGCGAAAAGAATAAAGAAAAACATAAACAGCCAACAATGCATGATGGGAAAGCAACAAACAAACAAAAAAAACCAGCAGAAGAAACCACAAGTCACCGTTTTGACCAGACCCTGAAAACAAATCTCCCCCAAAACACAAATCCATGAAAGAAACAAAAGCAGTGGTCTCGCGGCGTCGCCAGAGTCAAACCAAACCAGTTTCGTTGGTTCGGACGGTCTTTGGCCGCACGGCGAGACGAGCACCACCTCAGAGACGTTTGCGACAGAACAAGGCTTTTTTTTTGTTTTTTGTTTTACATCTCGCGCTTTCTGTGATTCTTCTCATTCTCAGGGAAGACGAGGCTTTTTTCCGAAACATCTGTTGGTGCAAAAAAATGCGGGTGAGTTTCTCCTTTAGGTCTTGACCGCACGTCTACGACCACGGAAAACAAACAATTTGACAGATGAATGCAGAGTTTCGAGATAAAGCTCTATGTTCATGAATGAGGCCTCTGTTGTAGGGTTATGGAACCTTATTCTAATGTTCGTTATGTGGATGTCGGGTTAAGGTTAACGTGCCTTTGACAGGTTGATTTGACTAAAACACATCATTTTTACAGATTTTATCCCAGTTTGGCAATTTTTTAGGTTTAAATATTTACTTCCTGGTTATAAATCATGACATCACACTAGGAAATGTCTTAACTGTTACTTAGCAACCATGTTGTACGATGGGCCACACAGAAATGATCACATGACAAATACAACTATTATTTTTGTTGAATTAATATTCGGAAAAATGCTTAGTTTTTTGTGTGTAAATTGCCCCAAACCTTGGTCTGGTCTCACAGTGTGATGTCATCATGTTTGAGAACGCTGCTCTACTTCCTGTCATTTTCAAACTTACACCTGATTGGCTTTACATTTTATTTACAAAATAAAGTCAAAACTAGAAAATCATAAAAACCTGTACGGCCAAGGTCAGGCCGGAGGTTATGGAATTTACTTTCAGAAATATCTTTTAAATGTGACAAAACAAGGCTGTGGGAACATAGAGCTGTCTGTTGGAACATGGAGCTGTCTGTGGGAACATGGAGCTGTCTGTTGGAACATGGAGCTGTCTGTGGGAACATGGAGCTGTCTGTTGGAACATGGAGCTGTCTGTTGGAACATGGAGCTGTCTGTGGGAACATGGAGCTGTCTGTTGGAACATGGAGCTGTCTGTGGGAACATGGAGCTGTCTGTTTGGAACATGGAGCTGTCTGTGGGAAACATGAGCTGCTTTGGACATGAGCTGTCTGTGGGAACATGAGCTGTCTGTGGAACATGGAGCTGTCTGTGGGAACATAGAGCTGTCTGGAACATGGGAAGCTGGGGGAATGGACTGTCTGTGGGACATGCGTGTGGGAACATGGAGCCGTCTGTGGAACATGGAGCCGTCTGTGGAACATGGAGCCGTCTGTGGGAACATGGAGCGCGTCATGCGTCTGGGGACATGGAGCCGTCTGTTGGAACATGGAGCTGTCTGTGGGAACATGGAGCTGTCTGTGGGAACATGGAGCTGTCTGTGGAAAATGGAGCTGTCTGTGGAACATAGCGCTGTCTGTTGAACATGGAGCTGTCTGTGGGAACATGGAGCTTCTGTGGATGTCTCTGTGGAACATGGAGCTGTCTGTGGAACATGGAGCTGTCTGTGGGAACATAGAGCTGTCTGTGGGAACATGGAGCTGTCTGTTGGAACATGGAGCTGTCTGTGGGAACATAGAGCTGTCTGTGGGAACATGGAGTCGTCTGTTGGAACATGGAGCTGTCTGTGGGAACATGGAGCTGTCTTGTGGACATGGAGCTGTCCTGTGTGGAAATGGAGCGTTGTGGGAACATGGAGCCGTCTGGGGAACATGGAGCCGTCTGTGGGAACATGGAGCCGTCTGTGGAACATGGAGGCTGTCTGTTGGAAACATGGAGGCTGTCTGTGGGAACATGGAGCTGTCTGTGGGACATGGAGCTGCTGTGGAACTAGCGCTGTCTGTGGAACATGGAGCTGTCTGTGGGAACAGGAGCTGTCTGTGGGACATGGAGCTCTTGTGGGAAAGGAGGCTGGGAACATGGAGCTGTCTGTGGGAACATGGAGCTGTCTGTGGGAACATGAAGCTGTCTGTGGAACATGGAGCTGTCTGTTGGAACATGGAAGCTGTCTGTGGAACATGGAGCTGTCTGTTGGAACATGGAGCTGTCTGTGGGAACATAGAGCTGTCTGTGGGAACATGGAGCTGTTTTGGAAATGGAGCTGTTGTGGGAACATGACGTCTTGGAAATGGAGCTCTGTGGAACATGGAGCCGCTGTGGGAACATGGAGCCGTCTGTGGGAACATGGAGCCGTCTGTTGGAACATGGAGCTGTCCTGTTGGAACATGGAGCTGTCTGTGGGAACATGGAGCTGTCTGTGGGAATGGAGCTGTCGTGGAAATAGCGTGTCTGTTGGAAATGGAGCTGTCTGTGGGAACATGGAGCTCTTGTGGGAACATGGAGCTCTTGTGGGAAATGAAGCTGTCTGGTGGAACATGGAGCTCTCTGTGGGAACATGGAGCTCTGTGGGAACATGGAGCTGTCTGTGGGAACATGGGCTGTCGGTGGAAGGAGCTGTCTGTGGAACATGGAGCTGTCTGTGGAACTATGGAGCTGTCTGTGGGAACATGGAGCTGTCTGTGTGGAACATGGAGCTGTCTGTGGAACATGGATCTGCTGGGAACATGAGCTGTCTGGTGGAACATGGAGCTGTCTGTGGGAACATGGAGCGTCTGTGGAACTGGAGCGTCTGTGGGAACATGGAGCGTCTGTTGGAACATGGAGCTGTCTGTTGGACATGGAGGTCTGTGGACATGTGGGAATGGAGCTGTCTGTGGGAACATGGAGCTGTCTGTGGGAACATAGCGCTGTCTGTTGGAACATGGAGCTGTCTGGTGGGAACATGGAGCTGTCTGTGGGAACATGGAGCTCTCTGTGGGACATGGAGCTGTCTGTGGAACATGGAGCTGTCTGTGGGAAATGGACTGTCTGGGATGAGCTGTCTGTGGGACATGGAGCGTCTGTGGGAACATGGAGCTGTCTGTGGGAACAATGGAGCTGTTCTGTGGAACATGATGTGACGGCTGTCTGTGGAACATGGAGGTCTGTTGTGTAACCAGGAGCTGTGGGAACATGGAGCTGTCTGTGGGAACATGGAGCTGTCTGTGGGAACATAGCGCTGTGGGAACATAGAGCTGTCTGTGAGAACATGGCGCTGTGGGAACATAGAGCTGTCTGTGGGAACATGGCGCTGTGGGAACATAGAGCTGTCTGTGGGTGTAGTATTTACGGTGACTCCGCCTCCTGACACTGTAACCCACAAAACGCTGCACATACTTCGACGGCCATGATCCCGTGCTGCTCCTCAGTGAAACTCCTCACGGGTTTGACACGGAGGCGGTCGCTGCGGTAACAGTAACACACAGACACACAGATAAAAGACGTAAAAGTACAGCATGGCGCGTACATGTTCAGTTTGGCGCGTAAACGTAGTTTGGAGCGTACACGAACAGCTTGGCGCGTACACGTACAGTTTGGCGCGTACGCGCACAGTTTGGCGTGTACGCGCCGCGCCCGGTCCAGCACACACTGTTAAACTCACGTGGGATGAAAGTGCACGAGGCGTTGTACTAGAACTTCACCGTAAATGTCTTGGTCGAGGTTCTAGAATCGCACAATCGCACAACATCGCACAAATAAGCAGTAATGAGATGTTGTGATGAAAAGTGGGTCGCATAATGGCCAATTAACATTCAATTACAATTAAGCAACAAACCGTGACGAGTGGGAGATAAAAAGCAATCGTAGTTGTATTTTGATCGTCGTTAAAAGGACTAAACGGACTAGAAAACTAAAAGAAAATGACATTAAATCAAAACGTCACAGAATATTCATGAATAACACACTTTATTTGCGCACATTCTTTCTAAAAACCGTCACATTTTGACCTTTATTTGATCAGAAATGTATTTCAAACATCTCAATTAGTCGATTATTCCCAAAAAATCATCACTGAATTAACTTGAAAAAGCAGCAGGTGAAATGTTTACGCTAAAATAAAGTGTGACCATGGCTTCCTACACATTTTATACATTTATTTAGTATTTACATTTAGTGACTTTCATACGGCCAAAGGATAAATGATATAATATGAATAAAAGAACTAAAAATGTAAAGAACCAACTCGATCTTTGTGGAGACTTACCCAAGAGGAAATCCACACCTAAACCAGGTCCAAACATGTCCCCATCGATCGAAACCTTTCACCACGGTCTGGTTCAGATGTAGTCCTTTTGGTGCCGGACTAAACCAGGACAAAGACAGGACTAAGACGGGACTAAACCAGGGCTAAACCAGGGCTAAACCAGGGCTAAACCAGGGCTAAACCAGGGCTAAACCAGGACTAAACCAGGGCTAAACCAGGACTAAACCAGGGCTAAACCAGGACTGTGGCTGGATCCAGGACTCTTGACGTCTCCCACATATTTGAGTGGAAACAGGTTTTAGTGACACACCTCGCTCCTGTTCCCCCTCAAACTGACACTCCCAGATCCAGGCTGAACCAGGACTAAACCAGTACCAAACCAGAGATAAACCAGTACTAAACTGGACTGAATTAGGACAAAAACAGGGTTGGAAGAAACCAGGTCTAAATCAGAACCTACCACAGACTAAACCAGGACTAAACAGGCCACTAAACCAGGACTAAACGGGCCACTAAACCAGGACTAAACTAGGGCCACTAAACCAGGACTAAACGGGCCACTAAACCAGGACTAAACCAAGAAAAATCTGTTCAAGGAAAATAATACTAATTCAACAATTCCAGTGCGTTTTTGGTCCAAATCATGATCACAAATCCAAAGGGTTGAATCAGTACCAAAATCCAAACTTTCCAGGTCTAAACTTGGGCTAAACCAGGTCTGAGCCGGGTCTGAGCCGGGTCTGAGCCGGGTCCACAGCAGGTCTGCAGCAGGTCTGAGCGAGGACCGGCCCAGGAGCAGGTGTGGCAGGTGCAGTTTTAACGGTCGCTCATTCCTCTCTGGGACTTCCCCTTTTCACGGTCACAAACGTGGATCCGACAAACGCACGCTTTTCCTCCAATGAGAACGGTTCAACACGGAGGGCCAGGGAGACCAGGTCCTGGTTTAGACCGGGTTTAGACCGGGTTTAGACCGGGTTTAGACCTGTTTAGACCGGGTTTAGACCGGGTTTAGACCGGGTTTAGACCGGGTTTAGACCTGCTTTAGTCCTGCTTTAGACCTGCTTTAGACCTGCTTTAGACCTGCTTTAGTCCTGCTTTAGACCTGCTTTAGACCTGCTTTAGTCCTGATTTAGTCCTGATTTAGTCCTGATTTAGTCCTGATTTAGTCCTGCTTTAGTCCTGATTTAGTCCTGATTTAGTCCTGATTTAGTCCTGATTTAGTCCTGATTTAGTCCTGATTTAGTCCTGCTCTTGTCCGGGTTTAGTCCGGGTTTAGTCCGGGTTTAGTCCGGGTTTAGTCCGGGTTTAGTCCGGGTTTAGTCCGGGTTTAGTCCAGGTTTAGTCCGGGATAAGAATCGGGTTTAGTCCCTTGGTTTTAGCTCTGGTTTAGTCACTTGTTAAGTCAGTTTTTAGTCCGTTTTTAGTCCGTTTTTAGTCCGTTTTTAGTCCTACATAGTTCCAAAGCTTAGATTCTGGTTTAGTTCTAGTCCAGTCTGAGACCCGGTTCCGCCCGTTAACTCAACCCTGTAAAAACCCTTCTCGTTGGGGTCGTTTCCGGCCCGAGTACGACACAAACTTGAACTGCAGCAGTCACTGGACCGCGTCTGGTTTGATCTGAACCTGATTTAGTTCCAGGAACCGGCCTCGAGTCAGACGGTAAAAGCCTGGTCAGGACTCGGGACAGGGGCCGGATTATTTCAATGTTCTTGTAGACGTTTATTAAACTTAGACCAGTTAAAGTCCATGTGACAGGTTCTGTGATCAGGACTCAGTCGCTGCAGAACCTGTGCTAAACCTTTATCGCCGTTTCACTTCCGTTAAGTCGCTATGTTTGTGAAGACATTTAGGGAGAGTTTAAAATGACAGGAAGTGGAGCGGACTCCCTCTGTGATGTCATCAGCGTGCGACACAGAGACAGTTGACACTTAACTGACGCACTAACTGACAGTTTAAACCGTCGTTGGACTAAATAAAGGTGTTCTATGGTGTTATTGTGTGTCAGATCAGAACTGTGGATGTGGGCTCTTGTTTACAGTCTGGTTGCTAGGTAACAGCTGTGGAATGACCTCTACATGTCATATTTGTGCTCGTGTCCAAACAGAAAGTACAATTACAAACTTTACTGTGGACAAACGGACAAAATGTCAAGTCTGAAATAGAGTTGTGTTTTAGTGAAATGTGCCGTATGGACTTTAATTTAGCTTAAAAACATGATTCAGCTTTAGTAACGACATGTGAATGAAGTCTTTGTTCTTGCTTTATTACGACTGTTAAAAGTGTCGTTTGTGTAAAGTGTTGACTTGGTTTGGTGGCGTAGAACCTGCGGTAAATCGCACATTTACATCAGTCGAGTTGAAGTCTGGAGTTCTGTGATGTCATCAAAAAGCGCACCGCGGACACGTTTTGAACAACTCAAACGGCCGTGTCATCGGGGGAGCCGGACTTTTGGCTCTCGTTTACATTGCGGTTGCTTGGTAACGGTTGCGGAATGATCTGCTGCTCGTGGCCAACCAGGAAGTGACATTAGGAACGTCACCGACAGGGCGAAATGTGAAGCGCAATCTTAAACACGATCATGTGACCTGAACCATTGAACCGAGTTATACATTTTTAAATCAAATAAAGGTGTAACTATGGCGACTGAAGGCTTCTGGATGGAGCTCGTTTATGAATGTTGATTCTGTTTTTGATTGAATGCATTTGTCTGGAGTTTGTATCATCGAGACCAGATCTGAAGAGGCTCAAGTGGGTTTGGTACATTTAATCCAACGATAATCAATTATTTCCATTGAGGAGAATTTAAACTCGATCAGACTGAAATTGGGCCAAAAAATTCAAATTTGGCCCAATTTATTGACGTTAAAACCTGAATAAATCAGGTTCAGAATTAGACGCCAACAAATCCTTGTGTACGATTTGGCCAAACCTTGCTCGGTCCAGGACTGTAAAGTCGATGGTTTGTGGCGCTTCAATGGAAGAATCGAACACTTTTGGGACCAAAAAAAGCCCAAAGTGAAAACGGTCTCGCCTCAAGTCTTAATTAAGATAACGAGCGTGCTCTCATTGGGCTCGTCACGCCAAATCATGTCATTACTGCGCATTTAATAAAGACCAATTCAAACTGTGGCGACGGAGAGCGCCCTCCAGTGGAGGCAAAGATCTAAACATCTACTGGAGTTAACAGGACTGAAACTGGGACTAAAGCAGGACTAAAACAGGACTGAAACTGGGACTAAAGCAGGACTAAAGCAGGACTAAAGCAGGACTGAAACTGGGACTAAAGCAGGACTAAAGCAGGACTAAAGCAGGACTAAAGCAGGACTGAAACAGGGACTAAAACAGGACTAAAGCAGGACTAAAGCAGGACTAAAACAGGACTAAAGCAGGACTGAAACAGGGACTAAAACAGGACTAAAGCAGGATTAAAGCAGGATTAAAGCAGGACTAAAACAGGACTAAAGCAGGACTAAAGCAGGACTAAAGCAGGACGTAAAGCAGGACTAAAAACTGGGACTAAAGCAGGAAAAGCAGGACTAAAACTGGGACTAAAGCAGGACTAAAAACTGGGACTAAAGCAGGACTACAGCAGGGATTAAACAGGACTAAAACTGGGATTAAACAGGACTAAAACTTGGAACTAAAACTGGGACTAAAGCAGGGATTAAACAGGACTAAAAACTGGGACTAAAGCAGGATTTATACAGTCCCTGTCCTGGTCTGGTCCGTTACTGATCTGGTCCGTTCCCTGGTCCCGTTCCAGTCCTGGTTTTGCCTCCGTCTCTGCTCTGCTTCTTTTGTTCATTGAGTTTTGCTCGAGGCCGTAACAGTATTTTGGACAAAGGCTTGTTATTTTGTGTTGTGTTATTTTTGTTTTTTTCCAAACGTCACAGAAACTCAACCCTCCTCCTCCGCGGCGTCGGCGGCGTCGGCGGGATGTTGGCCAATCGGCCTTCATCGGAAGAACTTTGAGGAGTTTATCTAGTTTTAGCGTTAAGAAGTTAGTCTTCTCTGTCGGCACAAAACGAGAAGACGAGCGTTTAACTCGTACTGTTGAACGCAATGATGCAAAGCACGTTTAGCCCACGTTTAGCCCACGTTTAGCCCACGTTTAGCCCACGTTTAGCCCACGTTTAGCCCACGTTTAGCCCACGTTTAGCCCACATTTAGCCCACGTTTAGCCCACGTTTTAGCCACGTTTTAGCCCACGTTTAGCCCACGTTTAGCCCACGTTTAGCCCACGTTTAGCCACGTTTAGCCCACGTTTAGCCCACGTTGCCCACGTTTAGCCAAGTATAGGTCCGGCTCAACTCAGCCCAGGCGTTAGCCCAGGCGTTAGCCAGGCGTTAGCCCAGGCGTTAGCGCCCCAGGCGTTTAGCCCAGGCGTTAGCCCAGGCGTTTGCCGAGCGTAGCCAGGCGTTAGCCCAGGCGTTAGCCCAGGCGTAGCTAAATTGTTTGCGATTGAATTGAATATAAAAAAAGCAGGAATCTTTGGTAATTCTCCAACAATCGGAGTTCCACATAAGACTCGATGGCGCCGGCCCCACGTCGCTTTAGTGCAACTAGATATACTTAAACACCAACGGTCACTCTCAGAATAAGTCCTGGTTAGTCCTGGTTATCCTGGTTAGTCCTGGTTAGTCCTGGTTAGTCCTGGTTAGTCCTTAAAGCCTAGACCAGAGATAATCCTGTCCATTTTATAGTTTAGTCTTGGTTAAGATCTCGTGATTATCTCAATCCTGACGCTGCACTTTGAATGAAGACTATGTTATTGATCATGATGTACATGACAAACCCGCGACCAAAGTACTTTCATCACGTACTTTCATCACGTACTTTCATCACGTACTTTCATCACGTACTTTCATCACGTACTTTCATCACGTACTTTTCATCACGTACTTTCATCACGTACTTTCATCACGTACTTTCATCACGTACTTTTCATCACGTACTTTCATCACGTACTTTCATCACGTACTTTCATCACGTACTTTCATCACGTACTTTCATCCGTACTTTCATCACGTACTTTCATCACGTACTTTCATCACGTACTTTCATTGAGTTGATTTAAAACATGTCCACGTTCTTACCCGACGTCTGATTGGTCGAATACTAAAATGATCGTTTAAACTTTGCGACGGAATCGTTTGTACAAAGTGCATATTTGGTCCACATGTCGATGGCACGGCTAATGTTCCATGTTGTCCCGGTTTCGATTGATCCGCAGTTTCCTCATCGACATTCTTGTGCCGATTTGAACTTTGACCTTTTCAGACTCGACAGCGCACGTGACGTCTCGCGCGCTCGTCTGGGCTTCATTGGACAGGGCCGTGCGGTGCAGAGGGGGAAGGACACGAGGCAAACCTGCATATGTGCGATCCACTCTGCCACGAGGAGCACCGCCAAACTGGAGTGTTTCAACGGTCAAAACTCAGACCGACGACAACTGAAGCAGGACTAAACCAGGTCTTCACCAAGGTCTAAAGCAGGACTAAACCAGGTCTTCACCAAGGTCTGAAGCAGGACTAAACAGGTCTTCGCCAAGGTCTAAAACAGGACTAAACCAGGTCTTCACCAAGGTCTAAAACAGATCTAAAGCAGGACTAAACCAGGTCTTCACCAAGGTCTAAAGCAGGTCTAAACCAGGTCTTCGCCAAGGTCTAAAACAGGTCTAAACCAGGTCTTCGCCAAGGTCTAAAACAGGACTAAACCAGGTTCTTCGCCAAGGTCTAAAACAGGACTAAACCAGGTCTTCGCCAAGGGTCTAAAGCAGGACTAAACCAGGTCTTCAACCAAGGTCTAAAACAGACTAAACCAGGTCTTCGCCAAGGTCTAAACGGACTAAACAGGTCTTCACCGGCTAAACAGTCTAAACAGGACTAAACCAGCTCGCAGGTCTAAAGCAGGTCTAAACAACTAACAGCTCCAAGTCCAGTCTTGCAATCTAAAGCGCTACAGGTCTTCGCAAGTCTAAAGCAGACTAACAGCTCCAAGGTCTAAAGGATAAACAGGTTCCAGTCTTCAGAAAACCAGGTTCCAAGGTCTAAACAGACTAAACCAGGTCTTACCAAGGTCTAAGATCTAAGCAGGACTAAACCAGGTCTTCACCAGGCTAGCAGGACTAAACCAGTCTTCACCAAGGCTAAAGCAGGTCTAAAACCGTCTTCGCAAGTCTAAACAGAGGGTCTAACACCAGGTTTTCGCCAAGTCTAAAACAGGACTAAAACCAGGTCTTCCGCCAAGGTCTAAAACAGGACTAAACCAGGTCTTCCCAAGTTCTAAAGCAGGACTAAACCAGGTCTTCGCCAAGGTCTAAAACAGGACTAAACCAGGTCTTCGCCAAGGTCTAAACAGGACTAAACAGGTCTTCGCAAGGTCTAAAACAGGACTAACCAGGTCTTCACCAAGGCTAAAACAGGTCTAAAGCAGGACTAAAACCTGCGTCTTCACCAAGGTCTAACCAGACTAAACCAGTCTTCACCAAGGGCTAAAAGCTAAAGCCTCAGGTCTTCGCCAAGGTCTAAAACAGACTAAACCAGGCTCACCAAGAGTCTAAAAAAACGGACTAAACCAGGTCTTCCCAAGGTCTAAACAGGACTAAAGCAGGACTAAAGCAGGACTAAAGCAGACTAAACCAGGTCTTCACCAAGGTCTAAAACAGACTAAAACAGGACTAAACACAGGTCTTCACCAAGGTCTAAAGCAGGATAAACAGGTCTAAAACAGTCTAAAGCAGACTAAACCAGGTCTTCCACCAAGGTCTAAAACAGGACTAAAACAGGACTAAAACCAGGTCTTCGCCAAAGGTCTAAAGCAGGGACTAAACCAGGTCTTCGCCAAGGTCTAAAACAGGACTAAACCAGGTCTTCGGCCAAGGTCCTAAAACAGGACTAAACCAGGTCTTCGCCAAGGTCTAAAACAGGACTAAAACCAGGTTCTTCGCCAAGGTCTAAATAAAGCAGGACTAAACCAGGTCTTCACCAAGGTCTAAAGCAGGACTAAACCAGGTCTTCACCAAGTTTCTAAAGCCAGACTAAGCAGGACTAAACCAGGTCTTCACCAAGGTCTAAAACAGGTCTTAAACCAGGTCTCGCCAAGGTCTAAAACCAGACTAAACCAGGTCTTCGCCAAAGGTCTAAAACAGGACTAAACCAGGGTCTTCGCCAAGGTCCTAAAACCAGGACTAAACCAGGTTCTTCGCCAAGGTCTAAAACAGGACTTAAACAGGTCTTCGCCAAGTCTAAAAGAGGACTAAACCCAGGTCTTCACCAAGGTCTAAAACAGGTTCTAAAGCAGGACTAAACCTGGTCTTCACGCCAAGGTCTAAAGCAGGACTAAACCAGGTCTTTCACCAAGGTCTAAAACAGGTCTAAGCAGGACTAAACCAGGTCTTCGCCAAGGTCTAAAACAGATCTAAACCACGGTCACCAAGGTCTAAAGCAGGACTAAAGCAGGACTAAACCAGGTCTTCACCAAGGTCTAAAACAGATCTAAAGCAGGACTAAACCAGGTCTTCACCAAGGTCTAAAACAGGACTAAAACAGGTCTTCGCCAAGGTCTAAAACAGGACTAAACCAGGTCTTCGCCAAGGTCTGAAGCAGGACTAAACCAGGTCTTCACCAAGGTCTGAAAGCAGACTAAACCAGGCTTCACCAAGGTCTGAAGCAGGACTAAACCAGGTCTTCACCAAGGTCTTAAAAACAGGTCTAAAGCAGGACTAAACCAGGTCTTCGCCAAGGTCTAAAACAGGTCTAAAGCAGGACTAAACCAGGTCTTCGCCAAGGTCTAAAAAAAGGACTAAACCAGGTCTTCACCAAGTCCTAAAACAGGACTAAACGAGGTCTTCACCAAGGTCTAAAACAGGTCTAAAGCAGGACTAAACGAGGTCTTCGCGAGGTCTAAAGCAGGACTAAACCAGGTCTTCACCAAGGTCTAAAGCAGGACTAAAGCAGGACTAAACCAGGTCTTCACCAAGGTCTGAAGCAGGTCTAAAAGCAGGACTAAAGCAGGACTAAACCAGGTCTTCACACAAGGTCTGAAGCAGGTCTAAAGCAGGACTAAACCAGGTCTTCACCAAGGTCTAAAAAAGGACTAAACCAGGTCTTCACCAAGGTCTAAAACAGGTCCAAAGCAGGACCTAAACGAGGTCTTCGCCGAGGTCTAAAGCAGGACTAAACCAGGTCTTCACCAAGGTCTAAAGCAGGACTAAAGCAGGACTAAACCAGGTCTTCACCAAGTCTGAAGCAGGTCTAAAGCAGGACTAAAGCAGGACTAAACCAGGTCTTCACCAAGGTCTGAAGCAGGTCTAAAGCAGGACTAAACCAGGTCTTCACCAAGGTCTAAAACAGGTCTAAAGCAGGTCTTCGCCAAGGTCTAAAAACAGGACTAAACCAGGTCTTCGCCAAGGTCCTAAAAAAGGACTAAACCAGGTCTTCACCAAGGTCAAAAACAGGTCCAAAGCCAGGACTAAACGAGGTCTTCGCCGAGGTCTAAAGCAGGACTAAACCAGTCTTCACCAAGGTCTAAAAGCAGGACTAAAGCAGGACTAAACCAGGTCTTCAACAAATGGTCTAAATGCAGGCTCTAAAGCAGGGACTAAACCAGGTCGTCACCAAGGTTCTAAAACAGGTCTAAAAGCAGGGACTAAACCATGTCTTCGCCAAGGTATAAACACAGGACTAACCAGGTCTTCGCCAAGGTTCTAAACACAGGACTAAACCAGTGTCTTCGACAAGGTCCTAAAACAGGACTAAACCAGGTCTTCGCCAAGTTTAAAACAGGACTAAAAGACAGGACTAAACCAGGTCTTCGCCAAGTCTAAAAACAGACTAAACCAGGTTCTCGACAAGGTTCTAAAACAGGACTAAACCAGGTCTTCGCCAAGGTCTAAAACAGGACTAAACCAGGTCTTCGCCAAGGTCTAAAACAGGACTAAACCAGGTCTTCGCCAAGGTCTAAAACAGGACTAAACCAGGTCTTCACAAGGACTAAAACAAACAAACGTTTTATTGAAGCTATAGATCGGATCTCGATGTATTGGACAATGTAAAACATGACAATCGTAGTCGACTCGAGACATTGAAAAGAAAGCGTAGAATAAAGATCTCCAAACTCTATTTTAGACCCGAAGTGCATGAAACGTAGTCATTTGTTTGTTTGTATGTTCACAATTTGTTCCCAAATTAAATTCCATGCCTAAAATAATTCGCTGACTAATAAAAATGTCGGTTGACTAAGTCTTTGTCATGGTGCGTTTAGACCGCGGCGTCCAATTCACGTCGGCCGCCCCCGTCTCTGAGCAAAAGCCCCTTCACGTCGACCTAACTAGCGTGACGATGACCTAAAACGCCATCAACCGATTAATCGACTAAATTGCTAAAGGCTGACAGCTCTGTCTGGGTGTGGTCATTCCATGGGCGAGAACAGAGAGCGTGTGATGAGGTGGTTTTGCAGCCGACTTTTGAAGGTGTCCAAAGTCAGGCTTCTACTTCAGATGGGCGTTTGTTCCCGTCTGGGACAGTGCGCTCGCAATCCAAGTGAGAACATTCACTTCATCATCTCCATATCGTTTGGAAAAAACATTCAAACGAGTTGGTCCAAACAAGGCCACGGTCTGACATTTCCGCACGTTTGTGGTTCATTTGTGACCACGCTTCGCTTTTGTGCCATCCTTGAACTCGCATTACAGGCGCATCTGAACACATTCCTGACGCTTTGTAAAATGTCTGAATATTGTTGTCAAGATGATGCAAACAAACAAACTTGACCCATTTCCTGGTTTGGGTTAGGTTCCTGATGATTCATCACAGTCGACAGAAGTTGAAGCCGGCCTGTAAATCCTGTTTTAGTCCAAACTGATCCATCAATAACAACATAATCCAGGTTCAATCCTGAATTAGAGACAAACCTGGTTTAGTCCAAATGGCACCAGATTATTTTACTAGCTATTTTTTTTTTTTTTAAATCAGTCCATTTTTCCTGTAGGACATAGAGACTTAATTGGTACATTTCTAATCTAATAAAAGGTTGAAAAATGTTGACTGATTTTTGACATTTTGATTTAATAATGAAATAATGTGTTTATTATAAAACAGCTTTTGGCATGTGTTTTAGAGTCTGTTTACATGTGCAACAATTAACTAATTAATAATAATCATCACCAGACGACTATAAAAGAAATCATCCTCGCATTTTGATCATCGTTATCTGGACTAAACGGATTCTAAAACACGTACGAAAAGGCATTATTACACACAACAACCAACAACACACTTTAATCATCAATATTCTCTATCCAGCAGTCCTGTCGCCATATTTGGTTGAGAATAATGTTAGTGTTACGATTATTGTGAGAAAAAACATCACGATTTAATGATTATTCACGGTTATTGAGACTAAACAACGGTGAAATCTTTCATTTTCTTTCATTCTCGTGGTCTAACGTGCTACTATCCCTCAAGTTTCTGAAAGACAAAATAAAAATAAAAATACACTTAGGTCTGTTTGTTGGATGATAGATTGAATTAAAAATACTTAATTTTGCTTCTAACGATGTCACTGTGACTGAAATAATCAAGATTATAGATTAACCTAATCTTTACATGATATTGTATTTAAAAAGGCTTTATTTTTTTAAATGTTATTCATTTTTTCCCACTAGTCGACAATAACTATATCCATCTATAAATATTGCGTAGCCCAGTTAACGATACGATTATCAAAGTACGAATGATTTAATAGTCGACTCGTCACGATTATTCTGTTTCATCACCCTCATCCTTGTGGGTTTGTTTGGTTAAGATCGAAAATGGCCTCTTTCTATTCAAATCTAATCTAAAACAAAACACACAAAAGAACAAAGCAAAATTCCGCACAGAAGTGGAGTTTGTGTTCCAGTTTGACTTTGGTTTGGTCCAGATTTGAGACGTTTGTTTACAGTAAAGACATAAACTCTGCGTGACCAAGCCCTCGTCCCTGCGGTACGCCCTCACGTCGCTCACGCGTGCGGGAGTCAAACGCAGCAGCTCGTGATGCTTTTCGGAAAAGGTTCAACGGGACAAAAGCTGTTAGAAAATACCTCGGGAAAAGTTGCCATCTTTAACGTCTCCGCTACAGCTGTGAACGACCACCGGGCCGAGCGGAAAGTCGCAAAACTGCGCAAAGTCGAGCAAGAAAGTTACAATTACCTCTTTGTCGTCCGTGAAACAAAAGCGACTCCGTTTTAGCGACTGTACGTCCACATGATTATCAGAGTTTAACGGCGCGTTCGCTCGTTTGAAGCACCGGAGGGAAAGTACGGGGGGAAAAGAAACGCCGCCGCCGCCGCCGCTTCTGGGACTTCCGAAAGGCTGACGCCGCCGCTCGGCCGAGCTCGTTACCCGCCGACAGGAGCTCGTCGTCGGCCACGGGAAGAGCGGGGGAGACGTGGGGCTCCGGGGGCCGACGGCGGAGGCTTCATGGTCGGGTTTGCCGGGGCGACATCGGGGGAGAAGCGGACATGGGGCCGAGGTGAGAGGCAGGAAGCCCGGGCTGACGCTGGAATGCACGGCCCGGGTCTCCCCCGAACTCACCCCCGGTCTCCCCCGCCGGACTCACCCCGGGGAAGAGGTGAAGAGGCAGAGAAATCCTCTTTACAGACCTACTTCACCAACGTCTCAGTTTGAGGACACTTTCCCCTGCGCAGGAAGAACAAACCCGTTTATACAAAAAATAAATAATAATAGTCCACTTAAAGAACAACGTATGGAACTTTCTGAAGGTGGAAAATCACCTGCATGATAGAGGCACAACGGTAGAACCACGCTTTAAAACATAGATTTGTTATTATTTTAAGTTTTGCAAATATAGAACCTAAAATGAACACAATGAAAACAAGAGCCAGAGAGAGAGCAGAGGACAATAATCAAAAGAAGCAGACATCCAACGAGTGAAAGAATAAAAGGG
Organism: Chaenogobius annularis; assembly: GCA_015082035.1. Classification (NCBI taxonomy): domain Eukaryota; kingdom Metazoa; phylum Chordata; class Actinopteri; order Gobiiformes; family Gobiidae; genus Chaenogobius; species Chaenogobius annularis. The sequence goes on along the minus strand of BJKM01001083.1, from coordinate 79,481 downwards.
AAATAAAGTCCCATTGAGTCTCACCCAGGTGCCTTCCCAGCACGGTTGCTCTAACGCCCAATTTAGCAAGATCAGTTCTGATGTCAAAAATGATAAACTCTTTCCCTCACAAACCTGCTACACCAAATCGGGTTAGTGATTTCAAACGTTCATGTTGATAATAATTGTGACTGAAACGCTAAAGAGCTGTCTTCAAACTTTTGGTCTTACTCAGCACGTGAGTGGCCCCACCCACAGCAGAGTGATCCCACCCACAGCAGAGTGATCCCACCCACAACAGAGTGGCCCACCCACAGCAGAGGGCACACTAGATTTTCTAATTACAAAGGGGGTTAATATTTCAAACGTCAATGTGGGTCAATATTCAATTTATTTTCATCCATTTATTTCGTAACGCCCCAAAATCACAACAGTAGTTTCCTCGAGGGGCGACAGTGGAAAACAAATAAACAGTGTTCATAAGGACTTGGTAATGTCCCAGCGTCCTGTGTCCTTAGACAGATGTTCCAAGCCCCCCTGTCCTTAGACCCTCCTTCTCGGCCAGGAAAAACTACCAAACCTCTTTGGGAAAAAGTAGAAACCTGTAGGAGTTCCACAGTGAAGGAGAGATCCTCTCCCTCAGACGGACAGGAGGACGAGAGAGAGACAGAGGAGCTGGACCCACTCAGGAGGAGAACCAGGTCTTCGAGGCCGATGAAGAAAACTGTTCATTATGGAGTAGAGACCGTTTCTCCAGGCAGATGAGGAGCATCTGGATCCACAGGTCCTCGATGTGCCTGCTCCACTCCCGTCGGGGAAGTGGGAGAAAAAGAAGGAAAAAGCGATTAACAAATTGCCAGTGAAATTAAATATTGTTTGATAGAAAAGTAGTAGGAAACAGAGGATAGTGCTCAAGCTTCCATACTTCCCCAGTATAGTTGCTCCTAGGGCAGCAGAGCTGGAACTGTAGGTCTTTATTTCTTTTCTGGTCCTAACTGGCCTGACCATAAGCCATTTCAAAGAGGAACGTTTTAAGCCTGGTCTTAAATGAAGAGACTGTGTCGGAGACTGTGTCGGCCTCTTTAACATGGACAGGAGCTGGTTCCACAACACAGGAGCTTGGTCGCTAAACGCTCGACCTCCTACTGTGCTTTTAGAGACTCTTGGGACTCTTGCTCTTGGAATATTGCTCTCTCTGATCATTTCTGTGTCTTCTTTGACCTGTTTTTCCCAAACCACCAGCTGGTCCTGCAGCTGTTCGGAGGAGACACATAAATGACAGCACGGGAAAACTGTTTATGGAAATGATGAACTTTGAAAATGTCTCATGTTCTAATGTCAATGATTTGTTGAACTCTGTTACACCCTGTTTTTGGTGAGAATCATCTTCAGGACATGGTGATCAGATGTCTCACAATGTATGTGCCGCGAAGCCACAAATTCTGCGCAGAATTTGAATTATTTTGCCTTTAGCATGGTTTACAAACAATTTTAAATTACATGACATTTTGCACAAAATTCTATTTTTGCATCCTGAACAAAAAAGCCAATTGGACCCATGACACTAACCTCTGTTATACCAGTGGGAAAACACATTTTTACACCCTGGACTTTTGCTCCTTCTTAAACGTTTAAACTTTAAATTTGGTGACAAACATCTTCAGGAGTGGGGCATTAAAAGAGATCCACTTTTTGAGTCACTTTCACTGTGAGTTGTGTTAATGTGCCATGCACAGGATCATGCCCATCAAACGAGATGGTGCGCCATCTTTATCAAGAGGAAAGTGCCGAGTACGAAGCCCGGTGGTCCGCGAGGCCGTTGGATGCCGCTTGCGGCTTTCATGACCTTTCTTCTTCTTTTTCTTCTTCTTCTCGGGACCGACCCCCTAATATATCGCCAGGTATAAAATAATGTTTGTTTCCGTGTAGTGTTGTTACCTGGTTACATGGGATGTAGACACACACACAATCCAAGAAGTCTAAATACTTTTAAAGACTTTTAGCATGTTTTGAAAAAGTTTACAAACTAGTCATTTGTTCATGGCTTTTATATTTGTATATTGACCGATAGAGCCATCACAACAGATAGATTTAGGTAAATACTTATACGAAATGTACAAAAAGGTCAATGGTATTGATATAATTACACGGCATTTTGTTACATGTGACAAAATATGCACCGATTGGAGAACAATTAGATTATCATACATTCAATATCACAACATTTAATGGTAAGTTTAGCACTGTGTCTACAATATAATCATTCAATTGACGTATGAAACAAAATTGCATTAACAATCAAATGTTCTGATGAAAGTAAAGAAGCATTGGGCCAGAGCTCGAAGGTGAATGAACGGCCCCCCGGAGCACTCCTCGCTCCGTGCGCCCCCCCGGAGCACTCCTCGCTCCGTGCGCCCCCCCGGAGCACTCCTCGCTCCGTGCGCCCCCCCCGGAGCACTCCTCGCTCCGTGCGCCCCCTGGAGCACTCCTCGCTCCGTGCGCCCCCCCGGAGCACTCCTCGCTCCGTGCGCCCCCTGGTGTTACTCAAATAACACCTTTTATCAGGTCATTCACTTTTTCCTGTTCAAAATCCTTCCGTTTTCTTAAAAAAGTGTTTTTCTTATATCTTTCGCTTTCGCTCGCACTCTCGTCACACTCGCTGATTGGTCAGCACGATCACATGGTACGCGAGCCGACGTAACTTCTGGGCCGCTGTGTACCAGAGCTAAAGGCTAACTGACGACATGTGCTAATGAGCAGCATTGACTTGAATGGACCGCCATCTTGGGCCCTGGGGTCTTGAAATTAATCACAAAGAACTTTATTTAGCCAGTGAAACACATTCAGGAATCAGGATATATTTATTGCCATTGTCGGGGAAAATTCCCAACAACACGTGATTTGATGACAGAAGCGACATGAGAGACATGTAAGAGAGCACCAGTCGCCCGGGCAACCGTGCGGCGCCTGCTGGGGAACTTGAACTCTGAGAAAATGAAACACAGTTTCAGCATAAGCATGACAATAATACACAACATACAACACATCTTATGAACACAAACAAGAGGAGAAATAGAGAAAGGGAATTCACCTGATTCAATGGTCATAAAACAGAAAGAATAACACATTTCTAAACTGATGAATTCAAATCAAGTGAAGAATAAGATTCAGTCGTTTCATCTGGACTCTGTTTTAGAAAAACAAAACGTTTCAACTCTCGTCCAAGAGTCATTCTCAATCTGAGAAACACGTCTGAGAACTTATATCCACCTCTGTGTAAGCCCTGCCCACAGGGCGGGACCTCCAGACACTTACGCCGACAAGTAAAGTAAAGTTTAGAAAAAGTCTGGTGTGGAGAAAGTTCATGTTAAAGCTTTTTATAAACAGCATCAGACAAACTCTGGCATTTTCGATTTTACACACGAGAATTCAGCCTGTTTTTATGAATGAATGAAACGAGTAAATGATGAAGTGATGATTCTAAAGAAGCTGTGAAGACGAGACACAGAAGTGAAGGAGAAACACAGTCCAGGATCTGAACCGGTCTGAGTCCAGGATCTGAGTCCAGGATCTGAACCGGTCTGAGTCCAGGATCTGAGTCCAGGATCAGAGTCCAGGATCTGAACCGGTCTGAGTCCAGGATCTGAGTCCAGATCCCTCACAGCCGGGTCCTCTTTCTAGCGCCTCCTCTGGCCCTGACCTGTAACAACAAAAAAAGCAAATCCACAGGTCAGAACCTAAGACTATACCAGGTCTAAACCAGGTCCAAACCAGGTCTAAACCAGATCTGGACCAGGTCTTGATCAGGTCTAAAGGCTCCAGTACCTTGCAGTAGCAGTAGTACAGTGGGAGGATGTACATGAGCTTCAACAGAAGAAGGACGAGGACTTTGATGACCAGGTCTGAGTCTGAAGCTGCAACACAAACAGACCCGGTTTAGTCCAGACTCTAACATGAGACTGTGACTCTAACATGAGGCTGTGACTCTAACATGAGGCTGAGACTCTAACATGAGGCTGTGACTCTAACATGAGGCTGAGACTCTAACATGAGGCTGTGACTCTAACATGAGACTGTGACTCTAACATGAGGCTGTGACTCTAACATGAGACTGTGACTCTAACATGAGGCTGAGACTCTACATGAGTGCTGTGTAGCTCTAACATGAGGCCTGTGACTCTACATGAGGCTGTGACAATGAGGCTGAGACTATGAGGCTGTGACTCTAACATGAGAACTGAGACTTCTAACATGAGACTGTGATCTTAAACATGAGAAACTTGTGGACTCTAACATGAGGCTGTGCTCTAACTGAGGTGGTGATCTTAACATGAGAGCTGTGAGACTCTAACATGAGACTGTGACTCTAACATGAAAGAGCTGTGACTACTTTAACATGAGGGCCTGAGTGACTCTAACAATGAGGCTGTGACTCTAACATGAGGCTGTGACTCTAATGAACTGTGACTCTAACATGAGAGCTGTGATCTATAACATGAGGCTGTTGTGACTCTAATCATGAGGCTGTGACTCTAACATGAGGCTGTGAGACTCTAACATGAGGCTGAGAACTCTAACATGAGGTGTGACTCTAAATGAAAGGCTGTGTGAACTCTAACATGGAGGCTGTGACTCTAACATGAGGCTGTGACTCTAACATGAGGCTGTGACTCTAACATGAGGCTGTGACTACTAACATGAGGCTGTGTGACTCTAACATGAGGCTGTGACTCTAACATGAGGCTGTGACTCTAACATGAGACTGTGACTCTAACATGAGACTGTGACTCTAACATGAGGCTGTGGACCTCTAACATGAGGCTGTGACTCTAACATGAGGCTGTGACTCTAACATGAGGCTGTGTGACTCTATACATGAAGACTGTGACTCTACATGAGGCTGTGATCTAACATGAGGACTAGTGTGACTCTAACAATGAGGCTGTGACTCTAACATGAGGCTGTGAGACTCTAACATGGCTGAGATCTAACATGAGGCTGAACTCTAACATGAGGTGTGACTCTAACATGAGGCCTTGTGACTCTACATGAGGCTGTGAGACTCTCAACATGAGGCCGTGACTCTAACATGAGGCTGTGAGACTCTAACATGAGACTGTGACTCTAACATGAGGCTGTGTGACTCTAAAATGAGGCTGTTTGACTCTCTAATGACTCTAACATGAGGCTGTGACTCTAACATGAGGCCGTGACTCTAACATGAGGCTGTGACTCTAACATGAGGCTTTTAGTGACTCTAACATGAGGCTGTACTTACCTCCCACAGAGAGCTGGAGGGTGTGGCTGTGAGAGGAGAAGGCGTGGTTGAACACACTGCAGGTGGTAAACACAGGTGTAGTTTCCTTTGTGGGCGGGGCCAGTGTCCGAGAACAGGAAGTGTGCAGAGTGATTGACAGCGGGCAGGGTTGTGGTTCTGAGCGAGGTCCACAAGTGGGAGAAAGGAGCTGGAAGGAGCCTCCTGGGAACTGTGGCTCCACAGAGCATTTGACCCTGAACTTTGACTCCAGCAGACACCCGGACCCTCTGCGGCTGGGCCTCGGAGGCCCCGTTCTAACACAGACAGGGAGATGATTGGACGATTCAGTAAGTCTGTGGAGAGAGAAGACATTTACAACTGAGGAAAGTAAAGTAAGTATAAGTTTAGAAAAAGTGTCCAACTTTGGCTTTACCTGTACACACCACCTCCAGACCCACTTTTGAGGGTGAACCTGTACTCAAGACACACTCTCTCACTGCAGACATCTTCACACAGTCAGGTGTGATCCGCCACACAGGACTCTCTGGAAAACTATCTCTGATTCCTCCAGAAACAGCAGAGCCACAGTCCAGATCTCCGACACACACACAGCTGCAGCTCTCAGGTCCCAATAGTTAGAGGTCACCACTCGTCTCCACTCTCCTCTGAGGTTCAGCTCCAAAGTCCCATCACAGCGACTGGCCCCTCCCACCAGCCTGAGCGGCTCTGAACAGACAAGAGACAGGGTGAGCCCCGCCCCTTTACCTGAACAGCTGAAGCCCCGCCCCTTTACCTGAACAGCTGAAGCCCCGCCCCTTTACCTGAGCAGGTGAGGTTGACAGCGGCTCCAGAGGAGCAGGTCTCTGAGCTGGAGCGGGGACAGTCCATCAGAGCAGACTCATGGCCCTCACAGTGGAACGTCTGCAGTCCCAGAGGAGAGAGCGCCCCTGGAGGAGAGAAGAGCCCCCACAGCCCAGCTCCCTGCACAGCACCTCTGACACCCAGCAGGTCCAAGGCCCCGTCACAGACCCAGGTCCAGGACTGGTCCCAGATCTGCACTGATCCTGAGCACAGGCCGGACCCCGAGACCAGCCGCACCGAGTCTGTGGACACACATGTGACATCACCGCTCTCAGCCAATAGGGAAGAGCAGGTCGGATCACAGCCGACCCTTCTCACCCTGGACATGGACTATTTGAGCCACTCCTTTCAGGCAGGAGGCCACTCCCCTCAGAAAGGAGGCCACTCCCCTCAGAAAGGAGGCCACTCCCCTCAGGCAGGAGGCTACGGTCCATCCGGACCAGATCCTCCCACCAGAACAGTTTCTTTCCCTCTGCCGTTGGACTCATGAACACTTTACACTGTCACTTAATAATCATGTTAACTATTTGCCCATTTGCACTTCTAGTCTTTGCACTCTACTTAACTGTAAAATGTGTGTATATATATTCAGTCAAAGTATTTATAATGAACTTTTTTATCACATTGAGTCAACTTAATTTTTTATTCATGCTTTATTATTATTATTATTATTATTATTGTTTTTTTGTATTTTGCTATATTTGTTGTTTCAAGTTGCACCTTATCACTGAAGAAAGTTCCAAGTTTGTGAAACTTTCCAATTTCTGATTCTGATTCTGAAAACCCCTTAAGGGGCTGAACATGTGGAAATACCATAAGGAATGGGTGCGACGCCCATGGGTGACCCCATAAAAACCATATTAGGCTCGAATAAAACAGTATGAAATAGTGAATTGATGAGATGCATCAATTAAATCAATCAAAGACACATTGAGCTGAAAAGTACATTCACTCAAAAGCATTTGAGAGTTCTTGTAAAAGAGGAGGGGCTAAACCTGTGCAGAGAAAGCTGCTCTAATGAGACGTTCACATTGAGTTCGATGTGCATGAAATTCATCTTTAAAGACAAACATATTGTGGAGATGTTGAGGGAGTTTTGCAGATGCAGTTTGAAGGTGGTTCACTTGGCAAACACTGGGGAAACAGAGGGTGAAAGGTGTGTCTACATTCAACATTATTCACAGAGGTCTTTTTGTAGACACAGAACAGGTTCAAGTTTAGTTTGGCGGGTGCAATCCAAGCAATAATACTGTACTTAATATGTGGATATATCATTATTGTACAACATAAATGCAACTTTTGTATTCATCAGGTGCTGGGTTTTCCCTAAAATACCAATAACTTGTGTATCTGATACTTAAGCAGATGAATATTTAAGTCAGTCACGATATAACTGCGTTTTCCTTCTTCTGAAACAGTGTCGAGCACATTACAAAGTGAAGCAAATAGCTTAGTTTCTATGGCTACAACTTCTGTGAAAGATTCAAAAAGCTCCTCAATGTCACATCTTTCTTTAACTTGTAAAGTAAGGTTTTGAGACAGATCCTCGTCCTGTCCTTTGTCTACATCTGAAAACATGTCCATGGTCCATGACGTGAAAGGTACAATACTGTCATGTCTTAAGTGAATGTTTCAAGACAAGCAGATCATAATGTACCACAAACACTAAAAGTGAGGTGCTAGAAGAAATGTTGTGTCCTTTGGCAAGACCCACATTGCCTAGTAAAGCGCTTTGAGTTCCTTGAAGGTGGAAAAGCGCTATATAAATACACTGTAATAATAATAATAATAATAATAATAATAATAATAATAATAATAATAAGTAAGAGAGAGAAGTCAATTTGTCATTCTCGGCTCATTCTTTAGTAGAAAACTCAGTCGAGTCCCACTTACAGAGGGAGTAGACGTGCAGTGGAAGAGAGAGAAAGTTAACCCTCAGTAGTTGGTTAATCCTAGTTGGACTGACATGTTCAAACTCCAGTGTTTGTTGCCGTTTGTTGTCGGGGTTTAACTTTGAGTTTATCACAGTTAATGACAGAAAAGCTTCCCTTTCTCTGCTTATATCTATTATATCTTATATATCTGCCAGCTTTTTAGATGAGCTTTAGCCTTTGAAAGGATCAGTTCTTTGTCCTTGTAACGCAGAAGTTTCACCACAAAGGGCCTCCATTTTCCAGAATTACATTTGGGTTTCCAATGTGATGGACTCTTTCGATTTCAATAGATTTAGAATCCATTTTCAGCATGTTGATAAATTTTGTAGTGACCTATAGATGACCTCTGAATGTTGCCATGGTGACAGGAATGGTACCAACCCCCTTTCCTTTGGGGAGCAGAGGCTCCACGCTTTTAAAGTCGGAATCAACTTTTCTATCCAAAGACTGCTTTTTCATGAAACAATCACCTGATTGCAGTGTCCACCAGATGAATTGACTGAACATAATGTTCATTTCACTGTTTTATGACTCGTCTAGTGAACAGTTTTACCTGTGTAAAGACGTGGCCTGATGTTCAAATGTTCGAAGAGTGGAAGAATTCTCGATCCTGATCCCATCTCCGTCAGCTGACGCACACACACACTAGCGTATGTCTGATTGGTTAAAGATTGGCGCCAAACCAACTCCCCAAAGAGAGAGAAGACCAAGAAGGTAGTTCCATCGGGAGAGGAGGGCTCATCCTCTGGCCTAGCGATGCTAAATTAGTCTACGGAACAAAGAACATTCCAGAGAGACAGGGCAGCGAAAGCTAATTTTTCTCTCCCATAAATAAGAATTCTGTGCCCGTTTTTTAGACGTGATTTAAACTGCAACATGCAAACTCAAGGCAAAGGACCTTTTTGCAACTTTTCAAATTTACAACAAAACTTCTGGACAGTCTTTTCAGGACCAATCTTCATTGGAGAATCAGTGTCAATCTGTAAATCTGTTTTTGTTATCTGAGGAAACGCAGATTCCTGATAGAGCGGCCAAGCCCTGAAAGCTTGTGGACCGAGCTGCCTCAAGTCTCTCCCAGCGTGACCCCTGAGTGAACCCTGGAGCCACACAGGCTGTCGGATATACAGAGGCCCATCTCGGCTCAGGATCACAGCTCCAGATTCTGGTAAGTATTTCAGTTTGGCTAATATCATCTGAGAATCAACATTAACTAACACAAGATAGTTCTAGAACAATCATATCTAATGTCTCCTTATCGACTCATTTGGATATTCCAATATTCATATTTGATCAGTTTAATTAATTCTGGCTCAATAAATCTTCAATAAACCACATTTGGTAAAGTGTTCCATTCATTTCCAGAAAAGGGGTCATTGTCGCGGGTTACGTTCTCACAAACCTTCAGGGTAATTAACAAAGCTATTCATTTTTGATAAATTTAATTAATTTAGATATTTGATTATAGAATTGTTAATATCCCTAACCACAGGCTGGTGCCCCACATAACTCTAATAAACTCTAATAAACATACCCACACTCAATCAGTGTGTCATGTTTGATCCAATTCTTTAATCGATTATCAACTGATTGAATGTCGCCCTCTTTCTTAAGTGGGAGGACATGAATAACACTACAGGACTTGTACTTGTAGGACCACTACTGTTCTCTGACTTTCTTCTCAGAGTATGACCATGATTCAAACATTGTGGGAGGACAGTTGATGCAGTTGAGATTCGTATGTATATATAGACAATCATTACTATAATGAGCTACAGCTGCTTGGTCTGTTTGTGAGGTCAAAGATGGCGCACAGCAGCTCTGCGGCGTAAAGGAGATGCGGCTCCGGTTCTTCCATCGGCATGGACACAATATCATCTCTGACGGAACTGGAGGATTTAGAAAATGTTTTCCAACAGCTTTGTTCTGAAGAGAAAGAAGTGGAAGCTGAACTGGACAGACACCAGCACCATCCATACAAAGATGCTGGCTTTGCAGAGAATGCGGCCTTCACTCCAGCTCATAGATGACATCCTGGACCTGAAGTTTTGTACAGATGGTGTTCAGACAGCCCTCCGCAATAAAGATTATGAACAGGCTGCAGCTCACATTCACAGAGACCTTTCTCTGGACCAATCTGTTACTGAATTGAGTCGACAAGGAGGAGAAAGTAGTTCAGTGGATGCCAGTCTGGTTTTGCTCCAAGAGGCAGCGCAAACACTGAAAGTCATTGTTCCTGAAGAACTGGATGAAACTGTTGCTGCTGTTGATTTAGCACAGGTGGAAAGGTTCTTCAAAATCTTCCCCGTTAGGCCTTCATCAGCAAGGGACAATATCTCTGCACTTAGCTGGCTACTAAAGCCGAAGAGAACCTGATTTTAGCTACTGGAGGAGATGTGGGTGACAAGAGGGCACCACGTACATTTGTAGACACACCCTAACCCTAAACCTAACCCTAAACCTATTATGGCCCAGGGCATCTCTGTACATGGATAAGACACCTACAGGAGGGTGACAAACAAGCTCAGAAAATAATTGTTCCAGATAGTTCAAAGTAGCATTTTGAAGACACTTCCAGGTGAACGGACTGACCCTCCAGTGCTCACAGAAGTAACAACGATGAATTCCAGGGCTGAGCTTTATCTAAGGTTCTTACGGCGCCGTTTTCTTACAGACTTTGAAGTTGGAGATATACAGAGCGTCACAAAGGAGCGTCAGCAGAATGTGGAGAAGCTCCTTAAACAAAGTCGAAAGAATGAAGTCTAAAGAATGAAGTCTAAAGAATAAAGTCGAAAGAATGAAGTCTAAAGAATAAAGTCGAAAGAATAAAGTCTAAAGAATAAAGTCGAAAGAATGAAGTCTAAAGAATGAAGTCGAAAGAATAAAGTCGAAAGAATGAAGTCTAAAGAATAAAGTCGAAAGAATAAAGTCCACTGAATGAAGTCTAAAGAATGAAGTCTAAAGAATAAAGTCTAAAGAATAAAGTCGAAAGAATAAAGTCGAAAGAATGAAGTCTAAAGAATGAAGTCTAAAGAATAAAGTCGAAAGAATGAAGTCTAAAGAATGAAGTCTAAAGAATAAAGTCTAAAGAATAAAGTCTATAGAATAAAGTCTATAGAATGGCGGGAATGTAACACTATGGAGACCAACCGCCATAAAACACCACCAAAGAAGAAGAAGCTTGTCAGCTGAGTAGAACAATGCAAGAGCTAATTGGCTGCTGCATAACGATGCAAGAGTGTTACATGAGAGAATCTGAATACAAAGGTGTTACCATGGATCCACGTGAAAAAGGCTGGCTGACATCCAGCATGGTGGATGACTGTATTTACATCGTGAAAAAGGGCAGTAGTAGAGCCTTGTCCGGCTGAAGTCCGGCTGAAGTCCGGCTGAAGTCCGGCTGAAGTCCGGCTGAAGTCCGGCTGAAGTCCGGCTGAAGTATGGACTGCTTGTGCGCCATGATCTTCTTAAGTTGCAACAAGGTTTTCCAGCGACGACCCTTCAGGACCTCCAGCGTGGCGCAGTGCTGTCAGTCTGACACAAAGCAGCTTACAGCCGGGACAATTCAGCACTCTGGGTGTGGGGGGGCTGCGTTTTTGGTGACTTGGTGAATAATGTTGAGGTGTGTTGTGAAAAGGAACCTCGAGAATGACTGTGCTGAGCAGTTTGCACAGGGCTCGAGCTCTGCTGAACAACCCAAAACTGAAAGTTGTTTGTCGGACCTTGTCAACACATTTCCACCAAGTTTAAAGATCTTTTACAGGAGGGTCTGACAGTTGAACACACCTGCTATAGACCCTCAGGTTAAACCGTGGACCAGCAGCTTTTTGTCTATTTCACACTATTGAAGAGGATGAGTTTATTGATTATGAAGCCAATGATCCCTGGGTGCAGCAGCTGATGGTCAACTTGGAACAGCTCATGAGTTTAAGGTGGCCTTCTCCCCAGTTACCTATGACACTGACCAGCCTGACCAGCTTATTGAACTGGAGAAGACTGTCCTCCAACTGTGACGACCTGGACCATCAGAGGTTAGGTTTGCCCGCCTTACTCAGATGGCCACCATTCTCAACTTGGAGCGGGTAACTGAGATCTTGGACAACTGGGGTCCAAACTCTGGTCCAAACTGACCCCCGCCGAGGTGCGACAGGTACTAGCTCTTCAGATCGACTTCAGAAGTGAAGACATCCAGAGGCTGCGCTTGTAACTGGTAAACTGATGCAGCCACTGGTTCGAACACACAGGAAACTTGACTGAACGTGAAGTCTTTTAACCTGTAACTGGCCGTGAGAAATGAGGCAGTTATGAACTTCATTCCCATTCAACTGACAGACACGGGTCAGTGGATCCAGCAGAGTCCATCCTTGTCTGTGACGATGGAAGACTTTAGTGCAATGCTCACTATGAATGAAGCTATCAATGAAATGAAGCATGAAATGTGGTCCATGTGGTGTTTTTTGAATGGCTTTAATGATGTTGATCTTTTAGGGTTAGAGTTAGGGCAGAGTGCGGATGCTGATGAAGGAACTGAGATCAGACTGTCTAGTATCACTTTATTAACTAAAGAAAGCAATAAATAAGATACTGACTTAATCTCTCCACCGTCATTATTAAGACCAGACTTTTACCTGAACACTTCAACTGCAGACCCCCGGAAGAGGGCGAGTCTGTGCTCCAGCCACAGTCCCGCACTGTCGACTTCTTCACACAGAAAGAGCTGGTACTCCACAGAGGACTCTGTGGAAAACCATCTCTGTGTCTTCCAGAAACAGCAGCGCCACAGTCCAGGTCTCGACACACGCCAGCTGCAGCTCTGAGTTCAGAGAGGAAATAGGCTTCCACTCGTCTCCACTCTCCTCTGAGGTTCAGCTCCACAGTCCCATCACAGCGACTGGCCCCTCCCACCAGCCTGAGCGGCTCTGAACAGACAAGAGACAGAGTGAGCCCCGCCCCTTTACCTGAGCAGCTGAAGCCCCGCCTCTTTACCTGAGCAGCTGAAGCCCCGCCCCTTTACCTGAGCAGGTGAGGTTGACAGCGGCTCCAGAGGAGCAGGTCTCTGAGCTGGAGCGGGGACAGTCCATCAGAGCAGACTCATACCTCACAAGTGGAACGTCTGCCAGTCCAGAGGAGAGACGCCGCCCCTGGAGGAGAGAAAGGAGCCCCACAGCCCACTCCCTGCACAGCACCTCTGCACCGCAGCAGGCTCCAAGGCCCGTCACAGGCCCAGGTCCAGGACTGGTTCACGAATCTGCACCGATCCTGAGCACAGGCGGACCCCGAAGACCAGCGCACGAGTCTGTGGACAACAATGTGACTCACCCGCTCTCAGCAATCAGGAGCACACACGGTGTGAATCACGCTCTGAGCCAATAGGAACACACACATGTGTGACATCACCGCTTGAGCCAATAGGACGACCACGTGTGACATCACCGCTTCCTGAGCATCAGGACACACACGTGTGAACATACCGCTTCTGTAGCCAATAGGACACACACGTGTGACATCAACCGCTCTGAGCCAATAGGACACACACGTGTGTGACATCACCGCTCTGAGCAATAGGACACACACGTGTGTGGACAATCACCGCTCTGACAATAGGAAGACACTACACGTGTGTGACATCACCCGTCTGAGCCAATAGGACGCAACACGTGTGTGACATCACCGTCTGAGCCAATTAGGACACACACGTGTGTGAATCACCGCTCTGAGCCAATAGCAGTGTTTTCTTCTCACGCTAACACTGGAGTCCACACTTCTCGTCTGAAGGGAGAAGTTCCAGTCCTACAATCAGTGGATCAGAGAAGTTTTCTTTCACAGTCGTATAGACGCTCACCAGGACTTCTCGTTTGACCGTTCTTTTCCGTTCAAGACAGAGCAGAACCACAGTCGCAGCTCAGGCAAACTCTGGATCCAAACTTAAGACTGAACCCGACTGGACCCACTCCAGTCAGTCTCAGACCTGGTCTCTGAAGCTCCACCTCCCCCTGAAGCGACTGGCTTCCTCCCACCAACCTAGACCTTAGGCTCTGCAGAGACGAGAACGGCAACAGTGGTTATCCTGTGCCTATCATGAGGAGGTTGTGGGTTTAGAATCCTAGGGCCTCATTTATAAAAGAGTGGCAATCAAATTGCACTGAAAGAGTGCGTACGGGTAAAGGGCATCAGTCAGGTGTGAGGGTGGGCATCATATGGTGTGAGGGTTGGCATCAGTCAGGTTGGTGAATGGAGGGCATCAAGTCAGGTTGTAGGGAGGCGCATCAAGTGTGAGGTGGGCAAATCAGTCAGGTGTGATGGGTGGGCATCCAGGTTTGAGGGTGGGCATCAGGTTGAGGGTGGGCTCAGTACAGGTGTGAGGGTTAGGGCATCAGTCAGGTGTGAGGGTGGGCCATCAGTCAGGTGTGAGGGAGGGCATCAGTCAGGTGTGAGGGAGGGCAATCAGTCAGGTGTGAGCGGTGGGCATCAGTCAGGTGTGAGGGAGGGCATCATCAGGTGTGAGAGGAGGGCATCAGGTGTGAGGGTTGGGCTATCAGTCAGGTGTGAGGGTGGCGCATCAGTCAGGTGTGGGGAGGGCATCAGTCAGGTGTGAGGGTGGGCATCAGTCAGGTGTGAGGTGGGAATCAGTCAGGTGTGCGGGTGGCATCCCGTCAGGTGTGAGGTGGGCATCAGTCAGGTGTGAGGAGGGCATCAGTCAGTGTGTGAGGGAGGGCATCAGGTGTGAGGTGGGCATCAGTCCAGGTGTGAGGGTGGCATCAGTCAGGTGTGGAGGGTGGGCAATCACATCAGGTGGTGAGGGTGGGCATCAGTCAGGTGTGAGGGTGGCATCAGTGTGGAGGGTGGGCATCAGGTGTTGAGGGAGGGCATCAGTCAGGTGGTGGAGGGAGGGCATCAGTGTGAGGGTGGCATCAGTCAAGGTGTAGGGCGCATCGTCAGGTGTGAGGGTGGGCATCAGTCAGGTGTGAGGGTGGGCCATGCAGTCAGGTGTGAGGGCTGGGCATTCAGTCCCAGGTGTGAGGGAGGGCATCAGTCAGGTGTGAGGTGGCATCAGTCAGGTGTGAGGGTGGGCATCAGTAGGTGTGAGGGTGGGCATCAGTCAGGTGTGAGGGAGGGCAATCAAGGTGTGAGGGTGGCATGCAAGTCAGGTGCTTGAGGGGTGGGCATCAGTCAGGTGTGAGGGAAGGGCAATCAGTCAGGTTGTGAGGGTGGGGCATAGTCAGGTTGTGAGGGTGGGGCCATCAGTCAGGTGTGAGGGTGGGCATCAGTCAGGTGTGAGGGGGCATCAGGTTGAGGGTGGGCATCATCAGGTGTGCGGGTGGGCATCGTCGGTGTGAGGGTGGGCATCAGGTGTGAGGGTGGGCAATCGTCAGGTGTGAGGGTGGGCATCATCAGGTGTGAGCGGGGGCATCAGTCAGGTGTGAGGGTGGGCATCAGTCAGGTGTGAGGGAGGGCATCAGTCAGGCTGTGAGGGACGGTGCATCAGGTGTGAGGTGGGGGCAATCAGTCAGGTGTGAGGGTGGCATCAGTCAGGTGTGAGGGTGGCATCAGTGTGAGGGTGGGCATCAGTCAGGTGGTTGAGGGAGGGCATCAGGTTGAGGGTGCATGAGTCAGGTGTGAGGGTGGGCATCAGTCAGGTGTGAGGGTGGGCATCAGTCAGGTGTGAGGGTGGCATCAGGTGTGAGGGTGGGCATCAAGTCAGGTGTGCAGGGTGGGCATCAGTCAGGTTGTGAGGGTGGGCATCAGGTGTGAGGGTGGGGCATCAAGTCAGGTGTGAGGGAAGGGCATCAGGTTGGTGAGGGTTGGGCATGAGTCAGGTGTGGGTGGGCCCATCAGTCGGTTGTGAGGGTGGGCATCAGTCAGGGTGTGAGGGTGGGCATCAGTCAGGTGTGAGGGAGGGCATCAGGTGTGAGGTGGCCATCAGGTGTTGAGGGGGCATCAGTCCAGGTGTGAGGGAGGGGCATCAGGTGTGAGGGTGGGGCCATCAAGGTTGTGAGGGTGGGCATGCAAGTCAGGTGTGAGGGTGGGCATCAGTCCAGGTGTGAGGGTGGGCATCAGTCAGGTGTGAGGGTGGCATCAGTCAGGTGTGAGGGAGGGCATCAGGTGTGAGGGTGGGCATCAGGTGTGAGGGTGGGCATCAGTCAGGTGTCGAGGGAGGGGCATCAGGTGTGAGGGTGGGCATCAGGTGTGAGGGTGGGCATCCAGTCAAGGTGTGAGGGTGGCATCAAGTCAGGTGTGAGGGTGGGCCATGCAGTCAGTCCAGGTTGTGAGGGTGGGCATCAGTCAGGTGTGAGGGAGGGGCATCAGGTGTGAGGGTGGGCATCCAGGTGTGAGGGGAGGGCATCATCAGGTGTGAGGGAGGGGCATCAGTCAGGGTGTGGAGGGAAGGGAATCAGTTCAGGTGGTGGAGGAGGGCATCAGTCAGGTGGTGAGGGTGGCATCAGTCAGGTGGTGAGGGTGGGCATCAGGTGTGAGGGTGGGCATCAGGGCGTGTTGAGGGTGGCCATCAGGTGTGAGGGAGGGGCAATCAGGTGTGAGGGAGGGCATCAGGTGTGAGGTGGGCATCAGAGTCAGATCTGTGCAGTGTGTGAGCAGTGGCAGAGTGGTTATCCTCAGGTGCTTTACCTGCTGAGCTGTGGTTTCGTGCCAGGGCCCCTGCACACAGAGAAAGTCACAAAATGGCCGCAGTTGTCCACATGAACACAGAAAAAATGGTGCCTTTCCCGAGCTTTCAAATCATCGCCAACGTTTACATAAAAGAGGCCTTTTCCCACAGATTCCCAAATAGTTTTTTTATTGTTTTGTGTTTTTCTTACAGCTGGTTAAAACAGATCAATAATCAATAATGAAACAATGATCAGTAAAAAAGGGTAAGATCTTCATTGGTGGCATAAACATAAACATTACAACAAGATGGACAGAAGACACTGTTGTCGACACCTCAGCCCCACTGGACTTCAGAGCGGGTGTTGCTCGGCCTCAGAACTGTTGCCATGGCAACAACGAACACTTTCTCCCGCGGCGGTGAAAAAGACCCTCACAGAACCACGGATGACACACCTGCACCCGACGATCAGGGACGACATCACACCGGACAGGTCCCTCAAAAATGAACGATATGGATTAAATGGACGTTTTGTTTGTTCTTTTCCGTTTGTCTCCGGGTTTTTGAGTTGAGTCCGACTGCTCTCTCTGGTCTTGTTCTCTCTCAATGTTTAGTCATTATACGTGCAAATACAGGAAACTACCTTTTGGTACTCGTTATACAAATGACGCGGAGAGAACATCAAGCCTCATGTGGAGAAACATCAGCCTCAAATGTGGAGAAACATCAGCCTCAAATGTGGAGAAACATCAGCCTCAAATGTGGAGAAACATCAGCCTCAAATGTGGAGAAACATCAGCCTCAAACGGAGGGAAACATCAGCCTCAAACGGAGGGAAACATCAGCCTCAAACACAGAAACATCAGCCTCAAATGTGGAGAAACATCAGCCTCAAACGCAGAGAAACATCAGCCTCAAACACAGAAACATCAGCCTCAAATGTGGAGAAACATCAGCCTCAGGATCAGGACTTACCCAAACAGAAGAGGGACAGGACCAGAACTCTGAAGGCCATGTCCAGGAAACAATTTCTGAATCAAGAAGAGTCTGAACCAAGCCTAAAACAGGTCTTGAGGCTGGACCAGATCGGAGTCTTGGAGAGTTCCTGTTTGTTCACCCGTCTTATCACTTCATCCCTTGTGGCTTTTCTCGTGAAGACGGAAATGTAATAATCTGATGTTAAACTTTGCACAAACAGCTCAGTTCCTTCGAGGTCTTTACTCTGGCTCACTTTAGTCCAGGTTTGGGTTTCAGAGGGTCAGGTCAGGCAAAAGGACCCTCAAACGTGCTCCTCCAGAAGGACTCGGAGAACGTCACAGGCCTCTGTCTTTTGTTCAAGTCCGACTGTAGGACTTTTAGAGCTTCCAACGTGACTAAACTTTGATGCTCCTCAAGTGCCTGGAGGAACGCGCTCTTCTCCAGATGAATAGCTCCAGGACAAGACTGGAAGACGTTTTGGGGGGCCCTCCATTTTAGGTTTTGGGTTCAGTGCATGTTTGTGCCCAAAAGGGTCCATCCCTTTTGTTCTGTGAACTTGGTAAATAATTGACGAGAGTAAAATCAACACAATCAACGCGACGGTGTCGGAAGCGTGACGAGTAATCAAATCCAAATATTAACGGAAATGAGAAAAGAGAAAATAGACAATATATATTTAAAAGAGACACATTTAAGCAATATAGAACGTCAACAAGTAACTGAATGTTGTTATTTATTTTGTTTTACAGATGTGCACTGGTTCAAGGAAGCATTAATGGGAAGGGTTTCACTGCTGAGTGTGTATGCTCCACCAGGGGGCGATATCAACTTCAAATTGTTACTATAATTTAGATGTTATTCCCCTTGAAAGTGCTGGTTGATAAACATCTCAGTCAGAGGGTTTTAATGGTCATGACTTTGTTTAAGTTCTCGATTATAATAAGTCTTTATTTGTAAAAAGCTACAAAGGTCCTTTTCTTCTCCAAACCTCAGATCTGTGCTGAGGCGTGAACATGTGGCCATAAACCGACCAGTTGAAGATTTGAACCTCCTCGTTTAGTTTTGACCAGCAGAGAGGGGGGGGAAGAGGGAGAGAGGGGGGGAAGAGGGAGAGGGAGGGGGGGAGAGGGAGAGAAGAGGGGAAGAGGGAGAGAGGGGGGGAAGAGGGAGAGAGGGGAGAGAGAGGAGAGAGAGGGGGGGAGAGGGAGGGGGAAGGGAAAGGAGAGGGAGAGAGGGGAGGAGAGGGGGAGAGGGAGAGGGGAAGAGGGGGGAGAGGGGGGAAGAGGGAGAGGGAGGAGAGGGAGAGGGGGGAGGGAGAGAGGGGGGAAGGGGGGAGGGAGAGAGAGGGAGGAGAGGGAGAGAGGGAGGGAGGAAGAGGGAGAGAGGGGGGGAAGAGGGAGGAGGGGAGGAGAGGAGAGGGGGGAGAGGAGAAGGGGGGAGGAGAGAGGGGGAGGGGGAGGGAAGAGGAGAGGGGGGGAGGGAGAGAGGGGGAGAGGGAGGAGAGGAGAGGAGAGAGGGAAGGGGGGGAAGGGGGAGGGGGAGAGGGAGAGGGGGGAGGGGGGGGGAGAGGAGGAGGGGGGAAGAGGGAGAGAGGGGGAGAGGGAGGGGAGGAGGGGGAGAGGTGAGGGGGAGAGAGGAGAGAGGGGGAGAGGGAGAGAGGAGAGAGGGAGAGAGGGGGGAAGAGGGAGAGAGGGGAGGAGAGGGAGACGAGGGGGGAGAGAGGGAGAGGGAGGAGAGGAGAGGAGAGAGGAGAGAGGAGGAGAGGGAGAGAGGGAGGGGGAGAGGGGGGGAAGAATAGAAGGGAGAGAGGGGAAGGGGGAGAGAGAGGTAAGAGCGAGAGGGGGAAGAGGGAGAGAGGGAGGAGAGGGTAGAGAGGGGGGGAAGAGGGAGAGAGGGGGGGAAGAGGGGAGAGAGGGAGGAGAGGAGAGAGGGGAAGAAGGAGAGAGGGAGGAGAGAGAGAGGGGAAAGATGGAAGGAGAGAGGGGAGAGGAAGAGAGGGGGGGAAGAGAGAGAGGGAGAGAGGGAGATGAGGGGGGGAGGGAGAAGGGGAGGAGAGGAGAGGAGGGAAGAGGGAGAGGGAGAGAGGGGAGGAGAGGGAGAGAGGGCAGAGAGGGAGAGAGGGGGGAAGAGGGAGAGAGGGGGACGAGGGAGAGAGGGGAGAAGAGGAGAGAGAGGGGGGAGAGGGAGAGAGGGGGGAAGAGGGAGAGAGGGGGAGAGAGGGAGAGAGGGGGGAAGAGGGAGATGTAGGGGGAAAGAAGAGGGAGGAGAGGAGAGAGAGGGGGTGAGGGAGAGAGAGGGAAGAGGGAGAGAGGGGGGGAGAGGAGAGAGGGGGGGAGAGGAGAGAGGGGAAGCCGAGAGGGAGGAGAGGGGGAAGAGGGAGAGAGGGAGGAGAGGAGAGAGGGGGGAAGAGGGAGAGAGGGAGAGAGGAGGAGAAGGAGAGAGGGGGAAGAGGAGAGAGGGGGGGAAGAGGGAGAGATGGGAGGAAGAGGAGAGAGAGGGGGAAGAGGAGAGAAGGGGGGAAGAAGAGGAGAGAGAGGGTGAGAGAGGGAGATGGGCGGGAGAGGGAGGGAAAAGAGGGGGGAGGGAGAAGGGTAGAGAGAGAGAAGGAGAGAGGGAGAGAAGGGGGGTAAGAGGGAAAAGAGGGGAGGACTTAGAAGGGAGAAAGAAGAAGAGGGACGACGTGAGACGTTAGGGGGGAGAGGGAGAAGAGGGGAGGAGAGGGAAGAGGGGGGAAGAGGGAGAGAGAGAGGAGAGGGGGGGGGGGAGGGGGGAAGATGAGAGAGGGGGAAGAGGGAGAGAGAGGGGGGAAGAGAGAGAGGGAGGAGAGGGAGAGAGGGGGAGAGAGGGGCGAAGATAGAGAGGGAGGAAAGAGGGAGAGAGAGGGGAAGAGGGAGAGAGGGGGGAGAGAGAGAGGAGGGAGAGAGGGAGAAGGGGCAAGAGAGAGAGGGGGGAGGGAAGAGGAGAGAGAGGAAGAGAGGAGAGAAGAGAGGGGAGAGAGGGAGAGAAGGGGGGGAAGGGGAGAGAGGGGAGGAGAGCGAGGAGACGGGGGGGAAGAAGATGGGGGGGAAGAGGGAGAGAGGGGGGAAGAGGGAGAGGGGGCAGAGAGATGGAGAAGAAGGAAGAGGGGGGAGGGAGAGAAGGGAGGCATAGAGGAGAGAGGAGGGGGGGAGAGGGAAGAGGGGAGAGCGGGAGGAGAGGAGAGAGTAGAGGGTGGGAGGAGAGAGAGGGGGAGAGGAAAGGGAGAGAGGGGAAGGAAGAGGAGAGACAAGAGTGGGAGGAAGAAGGGGAGAGAGAGGGGGAGAGGGGGGGAAGAGGGATGAGAGGGGAGGAGAGGATAGAAGAGGGGAGGAGGGGGGAAGAGGGGAGAGAGGGGGGAAGAGGCCGAGAGGAGGTCGAAAGGAGAGGAGAGTAGAAAGAGGGGGAGAGGGAGAGGGGCGGAAAGAGCGGAGAGAGAGGGGGAAGAGGGAGATGATGGGGGAGAGGCGGGAGAGGGGCTGGGAAGAGGAGAGAGGAGAGAGGGAGAAGGGAGAGGCGAGAGAGAGGCAACGAGAGGGGGGAAAGGAGAGGCGAAGAGAGAATGGGAAGAGAGGGGGAAAGAGAGAGGGAGAGAGGGGGAAGAGAGAGATGGAAAGAGGGAGAAGAGAAGAGAGAGAGAGAGGGGGAGTGCATTAGAAAGCTGTCACTCAGTGTTTTTATAAACTATGTAGAATTGAGAAAAAGATGCAGTATCAGTCATCTGACTCTGTTTTTGACCATGAAAAACGAAAAAAAAAAAACATTTCCTCTGTCGGGAATTAAAGTACGTCTCCCGCGGGACATTTATACTATACTATACTAACGAGGATGTGCACGATACCCGGAGCCTGTAAGTACCGCTTTGACCATGCGCCTTGTTCCTAACAGAATCCCATTCATTTCCTATGTAGTGCTGATCACTACGATGCAATATACTTTCGGCCACGGCGTCGCTGTAGCGCGCGCCTGGAGCGTCACTCATTCTGCGCTCCTGCGATAAGCGAACATTTTTGTCATTTACGCCTGAAAACTTACTTTTGGCATTTTAAAACGGATTGAGACTTTTCTGCGAAAGTTGTGGTTGCCACGATAAATCAACGCACTTGCCCGAATGTGTTTGTTGAACTACTAACGCGAGGACCCCTTACAGGATTGCCGCGAACCTGTGTCCTGAAAGCAGCCCGTGTGTTTCGTCTGCGTTGACCCGGCACACCGTGTCCAAGCGTGTTCAGGGAGAGGAAACGCACCCTGCTCTTCATCTTTCAGCAGAAGACACAGGGGGGTTTGGAAGAGCAGAACCAGAGGCGTCCTGTCCCCTCAGACTGGGACTCACAACAGCACGAGTTCTGCTGCTGCTCCAACCAGAAGGACACGCTTAAGCTTGTGGATCAGGAGAATGCTGCTCTGGTCCACGGCCGCTTGTGGCCAGCCAAAGCCTAAATATGAGGGCGATGGCGGCTCCATCCATGACTTTTACCAGTCAGATGTTCTCACTCCACCAAGGTTTTCAACAGCTATAAAGCTGAGGGTCTGACTGAGCCCAGGAAGTCCTTCAAGGACTTTGTGAACACAAGACAGAGAGTGGAGGAAGAGAGAGGAGTCACCTGCCCCAGGTGGAAAGTGCAGGCCCCGCCCAGTCCTCACATCCACACATACGCCCAGACTGCCAGGGAAGTACATCTACTGCATGTTCTCCTCCTTCAGAGAGCAATGGATGGAGCAGGAGATGAGCTGGAGCGAGTTCCAGCAATGAGGAAGACAATAAATGATAAAAGGGGTGGATTAGGTTCAGCCCTGTATATATCTGTATATAACTGTATATATCTGTATATAACTGTATATATCTGTATATAACTGTATATATCTGTATATAACTGTATATATCTGTATATATATCTGTATATAACTGTATATATCTGTATATATATAACTGTATATAACTGTATATATCTGTATATAACTGTATATATCTGTATATAACTGTATATAACTGTATATAACTGTATATAACTGTATATATCTGTATATAACTGTATATATGCTGCGCGAAAGCGAGCCCCCCCGGTGGCTGGTGCTCTTTATGCATGTCTCTCATGTCGCATCTGTCATCAAGTCACGTTCCTATGTTGTGAATTTGTTCATTGACAATGGCAATAAATATATCCTGATTCCTGATATAACTGATATATATCTCTGCACATATCTGCATTATATCTGTATATATCTTTATATATCTGTACCTTCGTGTAAATGAGCAAGACAAACCCCCTGAAGGTTTATGACTCCAAGTTTGTTCATGTCATCAGAAGGTGAATGAGTCTGTGGAGTTCATGCGAGGACACAACTACATTTTATTAACATAAAGTCCTTCTTATGATAATGACCCTTTCACAACTGACATGCCCAACTCATGAACTTCAGACATTCAAAGTGTTGGTCCTTTGGAACGCTCCTCCTTCCTCTGACCTCAGCAGGATTTTTGAACTCGGTCTGTTTCCTTCATCTGACCTCAGCAGGATTTTGAACTCGGTCTTTTCCTATCATCTGAACCTCAGACGGATTGAACTCGTCTCGGATTTGAACTCGGGTCTTTTCCTTCATCTGACCTCAGCAGGATTTGAACTCGGGTCTTTTCCTTCATCTGACCTCAGCAGGATTTGGAAACTCGGGTCTTTTCCATCTACCTCAGCAGATTGAAATCGGTCTTTCCTTCATCTGACCTCAGCAGGATTTGAACTCGGGTCTTTTCCTTCATCTGACCTCAGCAGGATTTGAACTCGGGTCTGTTGAGATTACTTAGAACGAACCACTTATCTCTGCATTCTGATTGGTTGGCTTTCATCACGGCAGCACGTGGCAGAAAGGCCCATTCTGATTGGCTGGCACGTTCATTTGGCCTGCAGTACCCTTTTAGACCATTACACTGTGGTCAACGGGCAAATGGCGCTGTTGCACTTATGGTAGAGCTGCTTTGTATGCAATATACTTTTGGCCAGCGGCGGCGCTATAGCTAACAGGTTTTTGTCATCTTTTGGACATTTTACTGCCTCAAAACTCACATTTTGTGACATTTCAAACGGGGATTTGAGGACTTTTTATGGTAAACAAAACCGTTTTCAGCCACGTAAAGTCACTGCTGTTTGTCCGCTGTTTGAACCACTAACTCACTCACTTTTGTGTGATTTAAGTTCAACTGTTTTTAAAGGTTTTCTATAAAGTGCAACATGACGTGTTGTCTTAACTTGGTTTGAAGTTTCCATAGGTTTTTATATTGTGTTTACTGTAATTTAATGCTCTTTAATGCTCTTTAAAGCTGTGAGTTTTGCATTTATTTTGCCCCTGAGCTGCAAATAGCATTGCACATTATTAGAACATTATTAGAGTTAACACATTTGCAATCAAAATGTCATTCCTTTTCACAACAGGATTTGAACTCGTGTCTGTTTTGGATCTTGAGCTGCTTCTGAGGGCGGGACCACAGCTATAACACGGGTTATAACACGGGTTTATAAACACGGCTTATAACACGGGTTATAACACGGGTATATAACACGGGTTTGATTCCCCCTCGGGTTTCACACTGCTGTAGAAAAGGCCAGACTTTATAATTATAATAGTAAATGAGAAAAACGGGCGGGAAACCTGAACGTGGACATTTTGTATTGGTTTTATATCGTTGTGTGAAGCTGGTGACGACACGCGCGTGATTACGTAACCACGTAACCGAGATCCCACCTGTTAGTTAGCGATTTCAACCACACGATGTCGCCAATGCGCCATTTGCAAAGGTCCAGCTGTGAAGTTTGGCTCGAGGATGAAAAACATTATTATTTCATCTGTGTGAGAAACACAATTGTACTTGAAGGGCCCATTGTGAACAGGGCCCACTGTGAAAAGGGCCCATTGTGAAAAGGGCCCATCGTGAAAAGGGCCCATCGTGAACAGGGCCCATTATGAAACAGGGCCCACTGTGAAAAGGGCCCATTGTGAACAGGGCTCATCGTGAAAAGGGCCCGAGAAAGGCCCATCGTGAAAAGGCCCATCGTGTGAAAAGGGCCCATCGTTGAAAAAGCCCATCGTGAAAAGGGGCCCATCGTGAAAAGGCCCATTCGTTGAACAGGGCCCACTGTCTGAAAAGGCCCATCGTGAAAAGGCCCATCGTGAAAAGGCCCATCGTGAAAAGGGCCCATCGTGAAAAAGGCCCATCGTGAAAAGGGCCCATCGTGAAAAGGGCCCATTGTGAACAGGGCCCACTGTGAAAAGGGCCCACTGTGAAAAGGGCCCAGTGTGAACAGGGCTCATCAGAGAAAAGGCCAAGTCGTGAAAAGGCCCATCGTAAAAGGCCCATCGTGAAAAGGCCCATCGTGAACAGGCCATCGTGAACAGGGCCCATTGTGAAAAGGGCCCATTGTGAACAGGGCCCATCGGGAAAAGGCCCATTGTGAAAAGGGCCCCATCATGAAAAAGGCCCCACTGTGAAAAGGCCCAGTGTGAACAGGGCCCACTGTGAAAAGGGCCCATTTGAACAGGGCCCCACTGTGAAAAGGCCCATGTGAAACAGGTCATCGTGAAAAGGGCCCAGGAAAGGCCCATCGTGAAAAGGGCCCATCGTGGAAAAGGCCCATCGTGAAAAGGCCCATCGTGAAAAGGCCCATCGTGAACAGGGCCCATCGTGAACAGGGCCCATTGTGAAAAGGGCCCCATTGTGAACAGGGCCCATCGTGGAAAAGGCCCATTGTGATGAAAAGGGCCCATCATGAAAAAGGCCCAATGTTGAAAAGGGCCCATCGCTGAAAAGGCCCATTGTGAAAAGGCCCATCGTGAAAAGCCCATCATGAAAAGGGCCCATTGTGAAAAGGCCCATCTTGAAAAAGGCCCATCGTGAAAAGGGCCCATCGTGAAAAGGGCCCATTGTGAAAAGGGCCCATCGTGAACAGGGCCCATCGTGAAAAGGGCCCATTGTGAAAAGGGCCCATTGTGAACAGGGCCCATTGTGAAAAGGGCCCATTGTGAACAGGGCCCATCGTGGAAAAGGCCCATTGTGAAAAGGGCCCATCGGGAAAGGCCCATTGTGAAAAGGGCCCATCGGGAAAGGCCCATTGTGAAAAGGGCCCATCGGGAAAGGCCCATTGTGAAAAGGGCCCATCGTGAAAAGGGCCCATCGTGAAAGGGCCTATCGTGAAAAGGCCTATCGTGAAAAGGGCCCATCGTGAAAAGGGCCCATCGTGAAAAGGGCCCATCGTGAAAAGGGCCCATAGTTTTCAGCACATTTTGGGTCGAACGCTGAAATATCGTCATCAAAATCATCCAAAAAACGACGAGAACCAGAACGAGAACCGGGACGAGAAACGGGACGAGAACCGTGACGAGAACCAGGGCCACAACCAGAACATGACAAGAACCGGGACCAGAACCAGGACAAGAACCGGAGTGAGAACAGGGACAAGAACCGTGAACAGAACCAGAACCAGGACGAGAACCAGGACAAGAACCGGAACGAGAACAGGGACAAGAAACAGGAAGAGAAACGGGACGAGAACCAGGACCACATCAGGACTAAAACTGGGCTCAAGTTTTAGTCTAACGAGAAAAAGAACAAATAAGTCTTCTTTTTTTGCTCATTATCGTCAAACAACTGTTTTAAAAGGATAAAAGATAAAGAATAAAACGTTTTTTGTCTCTTTTTTGTCTTTTTAAAATATTTTTTATTTTTTTATTGTTTGTTTGTCTCACTAAAAAGCAAAAATATAAATAAAAAAAATATAAATAAAAAAAATAAAAACACTATGATGTACAATATTGTTTAAGAGACGAAATATCCCACGTGAAATCTTTAGTTTTGGGTCGTTCCGTCATGTGACTGTTCAATGACCAAACGGAACTTTCTGGAAGACAAAATAAAGTTAAATGTGACAAAAACAGACAGATAAAAAGAAAAAAAAAGAAAAGTCATTCACATATTCTTTTGGACAATAAATTGAACTAAAAACACTTGATTTACACGTTGTTTATGCATCGGAAATTATTACAGAGAGAACAAATATCCCTCAAGGGACATCAAAGAATGCAGAAAATATATGTTATATTTTTGGTATATTTGCTTGCCATTAAATAATAATAATAATAATAATAATAATAATAATAATAATAATACAGATTTTTTTTTTTGCTGTATGGCCGCCAACCACGACAGTAATTCTACAAATATTTTATGTTCGTAGCCCATTGCATTCCGATAAGTCGATCTCCACCAAACTGTCGTTTGATAACTTGTGTTATTGACGTAACATGCTCATCTGTAATCGCCTGATCTGATCTCGGGCCTGACGGAGCCACAAGTCTCTTATCGCGCTTTACCAGAGTTTCAGATGAAGCATGTTCATAGACATGCGTCTCGAGTCTGTCGAAACAGACAAGCGACATCTATTGGACTATTGAGTGGCTGAATTCTAGAATGCACTGTTTGTTTGTATTATTATTTACCTTTTTTCCACATTTGTCCCGTTTTTCGGCGGTCCGCACAGGTCGCATTCCTCGTCCGATTTTCGTCATTCGAAGTTCAGTTTGTAGATTTTTCTCGTGGGATTCGTTCGATGGCTTTGGGTTTTCCTCGGTCTTGTCATTTTTTCAGGATTCGTCTTCAAACTTGGGATATTTCCCCATCTCTTAGAGTGGCGGAATGTTGGTGCTGTGTGGCATCATTGTCATGGCAACTATTGTGTATTTTTCACTATGGGCCAGCAGGGGCGCAATTAATGCTCATGTAAAGGTCGATTCAACGCATTTAAGATTGTATTATAAGGTTTTGCTTTATTTTGGTAACTTCCTGTGTGACCGGAAGTAGTAGTAAACGGAAATCTACTTGACGGAAAAGAAAAGTAAGGTGAACTACGGCTAATGTTAAAAACATGTTCAGAACATGACGAGCGTTGTTCAAACTCAAGGGTCTCGCTACAGTCGAAAGGGGAACAAGGTGTGTAGCAGATATTAATGTATGTTTGAGTTGTTCGAAATGTTTAATTTGCAAATGAATGGTAAAATGGTTAAACTAATGTACTGAGCTATTAATACCGAGTGTTTTACGGACAAAGTGTAATTGTTATTTATCTGTTCTTGTCTAGCTCTTACGTTGGTTGAATGAGCACGGAAGGAAAACATTAAACTTCATTTAACCACCAGTTCTGGCCTTCTCAATACGACTGGAAGCTACAGTAAGAGCTTGACCGCCGCCATTTTGCTGCACCACGAGGGCTCAAGGTTTCAAGGCAACACCCACAACGTCCAGTAGATGGCAGAAGCTGGTCAGAAAATACAACGGTCAAAGGTGTAAAGAAAACAAAGCCAATAATGGAGGATTTAGCTGAATCTCCAACAGACATTAATGATCCGATCACAAGTTTGCAAGAAGAAGTAAATGACTTAAAGGACTCGCTTCAAAATGAAAGTGAGAACAGACGACATATAGAAGATGCAATCACAAGTAAAGAACAAATATTAAGTGAGCTGCCACAATAAAGTCCAAAGCACGTCAGTAATACCAAGGCGTTCTGAAAGAGTCAAAGTACCAACTGAAAAAATGGTAACTTATCAGAATGAAGAAACAAGCAAAAGGGAAAAAAAAGACTATTGACTCTATATGAAACAATGGAAATGCAGGTGCGCGAAACCAGAGAAAGGCTAAAGTTAGACATTTCAGAAAAGGAAATGGCAGATCTTGCAGACGTACTTGAACAAAAGGAGAGATGATCTGTTTAAAACTGTTACAAATGACATGAGAAGTTACATGGCACCTTCATCTGACATAAGGAGGAAAACTGATGCATGTGAAGCAGTGACAGGACACATGACGTTGTAAGAATCATTCTGGAAAGAATAAGCGGCATAGATGGAGATTTTGATGCAGAGCGTGAAAGAAAACGTTTACGTGGACTATTAGAGCATGATTACGCCCAGTCCATATATGGCTCGACCACAGCATCCAATCACAGTCAACATTCCTCAACTTCACTCCTACACTTCAAGACGAGCTGACGCAGCGGCCGAACTTGCAGCAAAAGAAGCGGAGTACAAGATTAGTACAAGAGGAGCAAAGACAAATGGAAAGATGACGGCTCTAGAAGAGAACATGAGAAACAAATGGCAATTCAAATGTCAGAGTTGGAGCGTTTGAGGGCCGGAAGGACGTGGAAGCAGCTCGTGCCAGGTTGGAAGCCTACAACAGAGAGTTGTCACAGCTCGGTGATGCGCAGTCAGTTAAAAGTGAACAGGTGAGCCCAGAGCACACACCCAAACAGATTGCACTACCTTATACCGTACCTGCACCGACAGCTCCCCCTAGTGTTAGCCAGCTTGCACAGGCTCTGCAAGACAGCATAAGAATAAACAGACTCCCCACACCAGAGCCAATAATGTTTAGTGGAGTATAATGAAATGGAAATCCACTTTATGTCACTCATTGAACAAAATGGCATCTCGGCAGCAGATAAACTGTACTATCTAAAAAGATATGTGACTGGCCCAGCTCGCAAATGCCTTGAAGGGACTTTCTTTAGAATGAAGGGCATATAGAGACGCCTGGGAGAAACTGAACCAAAGATACGGCCAGCCATTCGTGATACAAAGGGCATTCAGAGAGAAGTTGTCTAACTGGCCAAAAATACAATCTAAAGATGCGGACGGATTAAGGAACTTTGCAGACTTTGTAAATGCATGCATGCTTGCTATGCCGCATGTAAAGGGTCTACAAATACTCAACGACTGTGAAGAAAATCAGAAACTGTTGCATAAAACTACCAGACTGGATAAATGCGAGATGGAACAGGCATGTGACAAAGACACTTATGAACGGTGGTGAGTTTCCCAGCTATAGTGATTGAACTTCACTTTGTTCAGAGCCCAAGTCGGGCTCTGAACAAAGTGAAGAGAACCAAGAAGCAGGACAAAAGGGACAAAAGGGAAACAGAACCAAGAAGAAGGGTGTCTCTATCCCTTATGTCTCAGGACTGTCAGAAAAACTGCAACGAATTTTTAGACAACACGAAGTCCCTGTTTATTTCAAACCAGGCAACACCGTTAAGACAAAAACTGGTTCACCCTAAGGACAAGATGCAACACAGAAACAGAGCAATGTAGTGTATTCTATCCAATGCAGTGAAGAAAGTTGTAAAGAGAGTTACATAGGGGAGACCAAACAGCCACTTCACAAGAGGCTTTATCAGCACAGAAGACACGCAAGTTCAGGACCCCAGAGCGCTGTGCATCTTCATCTTAAAGCCACAAACCACTCTATTGAAGACAGTGAGGTGGAGATTCTGAGCAGGAGAAAAGATGGTTTGAAAGAGGAGTTAAGGAGGCAATCTTTTGTTAAAAAAGAGAATCCTTCATTAAATCGGAATGGAGGTTTAAGATTCAACCTTCCCGTTGTTTATAATGGTCTGCTGAAACCATGGAGACGCCCTGGGCATTCGGATGCTAAATAGGCACTCAAGGTGAGGCAGGGAACAATAGAACAATAGGCCCATCCCAGTTTCAATGGGCCATTAGCAGGAGGTCCCGCCCCTGTGGGCAGGGCTCTCACAGAGTAGGATATAAACAAGAGTTCTCAGACTTGTTTCTCTGATTGAGAATGACTCTTGTATGAGAGTTGAAACGTTTTGTTTTTTCTAAAACCGAGTCCAGATGACTACAACTGAATCTTTTTCTACAATGGAACACTCCTGGACGAATGAGGGATTACACCGACATTTGGCCAAAGAGAACAGCCATGAGGGTCGGTAGGCTCACAGTTCATTGCCAGAGACTTCTCTGTTGATGACGGGGGTCACAAGTGTGGAGACAGTGAAAGATGCTGTACAACTAGCAAAGGAAGCACGTGAACTTTGTGCAAAAGGTGGATTAAGGTTACACAAGTTTGTGTCTAACAACAGTGTTGTTCTCGACAGCATCCCCGCTTCAGACATTGCGGTAGACACAAAAAACAAAGGACTTCACGTTCACCGAGACACAAACAGAAAGAGCACTTGGCATTTATTGGAACATAGAAAAGGATTGCTTCACTTTGAACATCGCGGTAAAAGACCAACCCCCAACCAGGCGTGGAATCTTGTCCACAGTCGCAGCAATATACGACCCCCTGGGATTCGTCGCTCCTTACGTGCTCAACGGCAAAAGAATCCTTCAAGAAATGTGTCGTCAAGGAACGGACTGGGACGAGCTGTTACCTGAACATCTCAAGCCACGGTGGGAGAGTTGGAAAAAGAGATTTGAACAATCTGAAAAAGTTGCAAATTAACATTTGGAGATGTTAGTGAAAAGGGAATTGCACCACTTTTCCGATGCAAGCACAACAGGATATGGACAATGCACTTACTTGAGACTGATGAACAAAAACAAAGATGTCCACTGTAGCTTTATTATGGGCAAAGCACGCGTCTCTCCAACAAAGGTTACCACAATTCCAAGGTTAGAACTAACTGCAGCTACAGTATCAGTCACCGTAAGCAACATGCTAAAAGAAGAGTTACTCTATACTAACGTAGAGGAGTTCTTTTGGACAGATTCAAAGGTCACTCTGGGGTACATAAATAATGAAGCAAGACGCGTCCACACGTTTGTTGCTAATAGAGTGCAAAAGATCCGCAACAATACCACCCCACAACAATGGTTTTATGTACCTACCAATGACAACCCTGCTGACATGGCGTCAAGAGGAACGACAGTAAACGAACTACTGTCATCCAACTGGTTTACAGGCCCTCAGTTTTTTGTGGGAAAGGGAGATACATCTACCTTCAAAAGAGACCATTGAACTCCCAATAGGAGACCCAGAGGTGAGAAAAGTGCAGTCACTAAATACACAAAATTACAGAACACAAAAGCCTTAGCGACCGTCTCACCAGTTTCTCATCCTGGTCCTGTGCAGTCAGTGCTGTAGTGCGTCTCAAAAGATATCAAAAACACTCAGCACTGTAACTGAAAGACAAAACACAGAAAATATTAATCATCAAAGACCTACAAAGACAAGTATATTCAACTGAAATAATGTCACTAAGCAAAGGAAAAGCATTATCAAAAAACAACAAAATGCACAACTTGGATCTTTTCTTCATTTAACCACCAGTTCTGGCCTTCTCAATACGACTGGAAGCTACAGCTCACAAACACAAATAATTCTGGCGCAAACACACTTCATCATCATTTGTACTCTTCTTAACACTGATTACAATAATATGTCAACCATTCTGATTGGTGCTCTAGCGCCACCTACAGGAATGCATAAACATTACTTTGACTTTTATTTGTGAAATTCTGCAGAGCATTCTTTGATGTGCCCTGGATCCTAAAAGTCCATCAGACCTATGCCCCATTTTGAAGTTTGGCCTCTAGGGGCCGCCACACCAAATACTACAAAAGAGGCTTAAATACCCACTAAACATTAGCACAAATGCACCAAAGTTGTCAGAGTGAATTTAATTCATTGAAATGCTAATCTCATAGCTATAATTTTCTAGCTGCTCAAATAAAGGCTGTACAGCGCCCCCACCCCCACCAAAGAAGAATAAAGTCTGAAGAATAAAGTCAAGAGAATAAAGTCAAGAGAATAAAGTCTAGAGAATAAAGTCTAGAGAATAAAGTCTAGAGAATAAAGTGGGCTCTCCGCGCCCCAGAACTGCTTATATAAAGGAGGAGCAAGGACGCAGGAGTCTAAAGAATGTAGTCTGAAGTTCAGAGAGTGGTCTAAGGGACGGTCTACAGGATAAAGTCTAAAGACTCGCAGTAATGTAACACTATGGATACCGACCGCCATAAAACACCACCAAAGAAGAAAGAAGAAGAAGGAGGAAACCTCTAAGGTCGGGGGTGTGAGGTGATCATAAAACACTCAAGGAAGTGTGTCCTTTAAGGAGCGGCGTCCGGTGGCATTAACGTTGAGCCTCCGTAAGGCAGTGGGTGAGGTCAAAGGTGCCACAGCTCTTGGAAATGGCTCACTGCTGGTTGTGTGCGAAGACGCAGCTCAGCAAAGGAAAGCGATCAAGATTAAAAGTCTGGATGGAATGGAGGTTCTCGTTTCAGGTGCTGAAAGAAACTCGGGAGGAGTTGTCACAGGCGTGCGTCGCTACGAAAATGACTGTAGATGAAGTGAATGCTGAGTGAGTGCTTAACTGGAGCTAAGGTTGAGGATGCCATGAGATTGAAAACTACGCGAGGAAGATGTGACAGCCTGTCAGTACTGTGAAAGTTTGTAGGGAAACGCCTAGTAAAGTGTTCATTGGATTCGTGAGCTATGCAGTGAGGCCACATCCCGCCACCTCCGGCTTCAAGTGCCAGAACTACGGTCACATTGCAGCAGTCTGGAAAGGGAAGCAAAGGTGTGGGAAATGTGCAGGAGTAGGGGCAATCACGAGTAGGGGCAATGTGACAAAGGAGCAAAACTGAAATGCTGTAACTGTGGGGAAGAGCATAGTGTAAAAAGTAAAGTCTCCCAAAGTATATCCTCTGCAGAGGCAGTCAAGAACGTGCCAAGCACAGGGGTGACAGTGGATACGGTGGGGGGTGCCAGCACTGCTCCCAGCCAGTGTGGAGCCTCCAAGGGTGAAGCTTCCGAGAGTGCTGAGGATGTCTTGGTTCTGAAAAGGAAAGAATTGTTCCTCTTTATGGTGGAAGTTATTAACTTTACTGCTCAAACGCAAAAGAAGTCTGAAAAGATCAGGATCGTCGCTGAAGCTGCAGGAAGATGCCTTCGGAGTGGAAAGAAGTAGAAAACACGCCGCAAAGGAGTCAGAGTAACAACTACAGACGAAACACAACCACAAAAGAGTGGGGTCTGGAGAGTCCAAAGAATGAAGTCTGAAGTTCAGGGAGTGGAGTTTAAGGGATGGTCTGCAGGATAAAGTCTAAAGACTAAAGTCTAAAGACTGGCGGTAATGTAACACTATGGATACCACATTATGGATACCAACCACCATAAAACACCACTGAAGAAGAAGAAGAAACATTAAGTCTTTCGTTGAGTTGCTCAAAGTTGACTGTTAATGCAGTCACTCACAATGGCTTCCTACCATTGCAAAGTTTCCAGTTAAAGAAGTTACAAAAACAAGATTAAACTAGAAACTTAGCAATGGAAGCCATTGTGAGTGACTGCAGAATGTTTAGCTAACGTTAGCTCACATTCAGGATACAGAGCATCATTCAACATAAACTCCTATAAACGTATCCAGAACAAAAAGACATATCTTACCTTGTCATTAACAGTCAACGTTGAGCAAATCAACGGAAGAATCCATGTTTCTTCTTCTTCTTCGGTGGTGTTTCATGGCGGTTGGTATCCATAATGTTACATTACTGCCATTCTTTAGACAGTATTCATTAGACCCCCTTCTGTAGTAGTTGTTGTTAGTGCAAAGGCGCATCCTTCCTCTTCTTCTTTGGCTTTACACGGCGGCTGGCTTCCATAGTGCCACCTCATCGCCACCCACTGTAGTTGTGACTCTTGGAGTCACTTTTGCTGTTGTCACCGCCCCCCGTGGCAGTCGGGCAACACCACAACGACACACCCAACCCTACAACCGTCCAATTAACCCTGTGTTACATAAGTAAGTAACCGTAGCCCCACACGATCCCTGGACCGTGAGAAGATTCCACAGATTAAACTCCTACCTATTAGTTCGAAACCATAAAGACAAGTCAGTTCTTTGTCTTTCATTTGCCGAACAGTGGAGCAGCACATGCTCAACAGTTTCTGGTTCTTGACAGTGATCGCACAGACCGGTAGGATCCAGTGTGGCCTATTCCCATGCCAGCAAAGGCTCTCTTCCCGGGCGTTCTTGCCCATGGATCTGCATGGATCAACACCACTCTGCATCTGATACAGATGTCGTCCAGTATCACAACGATTCCAACAGTCCTGCCAGAGTTCATACACATGACGCTTAATAATGGGCTTGACTTCAGGTTTGCTTATTTCAACCATCACATCAATTGACGGTCGCCTAAGGGAAGTCTTAGCCAGCGAATCTGCCATTTCATTACCATGCACGCCAACATGTGCAGGAACCCAAATGAAGGAGACCCTCACTTCCTTCCTGGACAGAGAGAGCATCAGATAGATGTTGTATAGAATATCCTGTCTGTAATCAGATTGAATGCTTTGCAGTGCCGAGAGGTCAGGTATGAAAAAGGCAGCACCTGTTCGCCCACTCTCGGGATCCTTAGACCCATCAGTATAAATAACCATACCATCAGTGAGCTCTTGAACAATAAGCTGTGGCGCCTTTTCATTTTTACCTTTAAGCTTGTGAGGAAAACTAGGAGCCGGAGCAAACTTCCAAGGAGCTGTGGTGGACAAAGCCACGGAAGGGTTCAAGGTAAGACCACAGTCCAGCAAGTCGTACTTTTGTATTTCCTACCCGGCTAAAACACCAGTCGTCAGCCTCATGATGTTTTCCACATTCTCTGGAAAGTTTCTTCACCGGGTGAGTGCTTGTATGTCCTTGCACATTTACCCAATAAGCTAACATAAGCTGTAATCACCGGAGCCGTAGTGGCATTTCTCCCAATTCAACCTGCATCGCAGAGACAGGGGAGTCTTAAAAGCCCTACAACAGATACGCAAGGCTTGGACTTGTTCTACATGAAGTTTCTTCAAGATAGTTTCAGCAGAAGACATGTAAGCAATACATAATAGATGATCAATAGCTGCTCTCATAACAGCCCAGTAAAGCTCCTCAGTCCTGGCCAGATAAACAACGCAGCAGATTGTTCCCCTTTTTGCATTTATCTCTGGTCTTATCAATGTGCCGTTGCCAATTAAGCTTTTCATCAAAGATGACTCCTAGGAATCTCACGTCCCTGACCTGTTGAAGGACCTGCCCATGCAGTTCAAGAGAGACTTTCTCATGCCGATTAGAGAAACAAATCACTTGGGATTTCTGTACGGACAACTTGAATCCCCAATTCAGAGTCCACTGCTCCACCTGCTTTATTGCTCTCTGCATTTTCAGCGTCTCGCCCACAGTGCGCCATCGTCAGCATAAAGGCTTCTTCCAACAGAGCAATCTGCATCTCTAAAGATGTCATTTATCATGACATTGAACAAAATAGGGCTGCACACTTCGTTGTGGGATTACATTTTCTACCTCATAAAGTTAGAGTAAACTGTGCCTGCTCTGGTTGGAATTTTTCGTCTGGAAAAGAAACTCCTTACCCAGTTAAACAACGTTCCCTTCACGCCACACTTATGCAAGTTGATGAGAAGCCCTTCCTTCCAAAATTTTTCCCTGTTGGTCTTGCCTACTTGGACTTCAGGATTCCAAGCATAACAGAATCCATGGTATTTCTGCCCTTGCGGAAGACACTCTGGTGAGTGGAAAGCAAATCCTGACTGTCCAAGAAGTAGTTCAACCGCTCAGTAACCAAACGCTCCATGGTTTTCCCTATTTGCGACGTCAGAGCGATCGGCCTTTAGCTCGATGGGCCAGACGGGGGTTTGCCCGGCTTCAGGACTGGCACTACAACAGATTGCTTCCATGCTAACGGAATACATCCTGAATCCCAGATGAGATTGAATAGATTTAAGAGAAGGCCAAGTGCGTTATCAGCTAAATTAAGAGAGCATATCATAGCACACCTCATCTTTACCAGGAGTCATTTGTCTGGCCTTAAACAGCGCACCTCGTAGCTCCAATAGACAGAGCGGGAGGTCAAGGTCTTCTTGAGTTGAAGGCTGGGGCTTAATCAAGTCAACATTCTGTGCCAGAGAACTATCTCCAGCATAGCTTTGCTGCAGGCAAGAGATGGTCAGAGCTGTGCACACACAAAAGTACTGGCCAACAGCTCAGCTTTATTAACGTTGCTGACTGCTTCAACATCGCTCTTCACTACAACTGGCATCTCATAACTGCGCTTAACTCCACTCATATGCTTAACCATCCCCAAGACATCACCAATCTGGTTCCAATCTGGAACAGTACTGCCTCCAATAGGTTCTTTTGGCCGTCTTGACAGTTCTTTGCACAACTGCACAAGCTTTGTTGTGGCCAATGAGGGCATCCATAGTGTGAAGACACCTTCCTCAATGCCTTATTCCTGGCCCTAATAGCTTCACCACATGCTTCATTCCACCATGGCACCTGCTTCTTACGGCCCCCACCTTTACTCTTCGGAATCGTGTCTTCCGCTGCCTGTGATGAGTGAGACTATTGCAGTATTTAATTCATCCACCAGAGTCAGTTCTCCTTCAGACAGCGAGCAGTTTTCCTTTGGAAGGCCTCACATTCTGCACTTGTAACATAGCAACAAAATGCTTAGATTCTTGGCCATTGGCAAGAAGGCTTCGCGCATTCCATTGCAACACAACAACAGCCATTAAGAACCACCAGAACCTGTCGGCAAGGGGGGGATTTCTTCACCCCGTTTCTCCGGGTGGGGAAGCCCGCCACTCCGACTCCCCCGCAGCTCGTCTTCCACTTTTTTCCACTCTTTCTTCTTCTTCTTTGATGGTGTTTTATGGAGGATGGTATACATAGTGTTACATTACCGCCAGTCTTTAGACTTTATCCTTTAGACTTTATCCTTTAGACTTCACTCCATCCTTGCGCCTCCTTTATATAAGCAATTCTGCGGCGCTGAGAGCGCACTTTATTCTCTCGACTTTATTCTTTAGACTTTATTCTTTAGACTTTATTCTTTAGACTTTATTCTTTAGACTTTATTCTCTAGACTTTATTCTTTAGACTTTATTCTTTAGACTTTATTCTTTGGACTTTATTCTTTAGACTTTAGACTTTACTTAGACTTTATTCTTTCTTTAGACTTTATTCTTTAGACTTTATTCTTTAGACTTTATTCTTTAGACTTTATTCTTTAGACTTTATTTTCTTGACTTTATTCTTTAGACTTTATTCTCTAGACTTTCTTCTTTAGGCTTTATTCTTTACACTTTATTCTCTAGACTTTCTTCTTCTTTGGTGGGGGTGGGGGCGCTGTACAGCCTTTATTTGAGCAGCTTGAAAATTATAGTTATGAGATTGACATTTCAATTAATTAAGTTCACTCTGACAACGTTGGTGCATTTGTGGTAATGTTTAGCGTGTATTTAAGCGTATATTATTTGGTGTGGAGGATCCTAGAGGCCAAACTACAAAATGGGGCTGATGGACTTTTAGGATCCAGGGCAAATCAAGGAATGCGCTGCAGAATTTCACAAATATAAGTCAAAGTAATGCATTCCTGTAGGTGGCGCTAAAGCACCAATCATAATGGTTGACAGGTTATTGTAATCAGTGTTGGGAGGTGTACAAATGGTTCAAATTTCAACCCAATCAGATGAAGCATGAATTGTTTTTATGGGTTTGTGAGTATTAATTACGCCCCTGCTGGCCAATCGTGAAAAATACACAATATCTGTACTGCACTATTTTTCATGGCGTCCTGAGGAGAATATAACCACTGAATTTCAGACAAATCAGACAAAGTTGACTTTTCAAACAATAGATAGGGGGCGCTATAGAAAAAACATTGCAGTCACTCATAAGCAACAGAAACAACATGTAACTTGAAACCCAATTGTTATTAAAAATGGAAGTCGTAAAAAAAAAAAAAAATAATAATAATAATAATAATCTTATATATAGTCTTAAAACTATGAATTAAATTTTTTTTCTGATTTTTATTTATTACAGTTTAGATATGTCATGTCAAGTCTCCACTGAAAAGTCAAATTTTGATCAAAAAACGGATGGAAAAGTGTTATATTTCAAAAAGAATTGATTGTGTTGTTTTTGTTTTTTAAAAATTATTACCAAAAAATTACAACTAACAAAAAAAATACAGATCAAATTTTATGTTTGTTTTTCAAGCCACAATTTGAAAAAAGAAAAAAAAAAAAATTGCAAAGAAGCAGAATCAACGAAACGCTCCTTTTCCCCCCTCCTTCTTTCCCGTTCTCCCGTCACGTGCCGGGTCAAAGGTCAGAACAACGTTAGCGCGCGGTGAGATGAGGTCGCGGACGCTACCTGAGTCAGCGGCGAGCGTTTTGTCTGTATTTGGACACAAACGTGACGCCGAGGCCCTCCGCAGGCCGTTATGTGTTATGTAACCGCGCTCTCCATCAGCAGCACATACTTCCAGTCAAGACGGTAATTTAGACCAGCGCTCGTCCCACAGCAGAGGTCAGAGGTCGCCGAGAGGGGAGGATACAGGCGGGGGGCCCTCTTAGGATTAGGAGTACTTTTGCTACACGCTCTGCCAAGTATCGAAGTATGGATATATCCGAGTACATATCGATACTGTTACGCAAATATTGATTCTAATGAGCGAAAAAAGACTATTTCTTTTTTTTTTTTTGTGTCAAACTCCACCAGCAGCTGATTGGACGGTTCCTTCTGTTCTGTCCGTCCTTTAGAGTTTAGAGTGGGGGTCCAT
Organism: Chaenogobius annularis; assembly: GCA_015082035.1. Taxonomy (NCBI): domain Eukaryota; kingdom Metazoa; phylum Chordata; class Actinopteri; order Gobiiformes; family Gobiidae; genus Chaenogobius; species Chaenogobius annularis. The sequence goes on along the minus strand of BJKM01001083.1, from coordinate 40,435 downwards.
CTGCTGCCGGACCCCAGAGGCAGTTTTATTATTATTATTATTATTATTATTGTTGTTTTATAGTCTGTTGCTATGTCCCTATATTCTAATACACAGCAAACATCGGTAATGAGGTATTTTTTACAGTTTTAGAAGGATTTATACACATTTTACACTGTTGTCACTGGCCCCGCCCACTTCAACCGGCCCCTGAAAATGACCTTGTGGTTGCATACCGGTTCTCGTGGCTTTAGCGACATCATGTAGTTCAGTTTAGTGGATAAATGTGTACCCTTGTGTACCCTTGTGCTTGGATGTCGTGCACTTTTTGTTCCAAGCCATTTGACCATAAACATTCGGATTCAAAGTTGGTTGAGACCCTTTTATTAGACGCGGTTGCGTGTCGCGACGCGCACATGTGGACGCCGCGGCTGTTGCTGATGCGTTTACGACGCGCAGATTTAGAGGGATAAATCATTCTGTCTGAAGAGTCTGAGAGTTGATCCCGGAGCGGGGCAGGTCCTGGCACCACTCAGATCCACCAGAGAAGATAGGACGTATCAGGATTCAACCGAGAAGGAATCAACGTGGACTGAACCAAGGACTAAGCCAGGACTTACGGAGTTATTCTAAAAATGTCCTGTTTCATTTGACAAATCTGTGATGATCCGACGCGACCCTGCAGTGTTTCCTTTAAAACGCAGACTCATCTGATTCATGCTCCGCCCCTCCATCTTTCGATAATTGCGCGACCTTAACATCTTTACGGCGTCTTCGTCTCGCTCCTCCGACGCCACAAATCACGTCGCCAAGCATCATGGTACAGCCGCTTGTTTACGGGCGGGGCCTCGGCCAGCGCGGCGGGTTTATGTCGGCCGTGTTTTATCTCAAATTGTCCATAAACCTCGGCAGCCTCTGAGTCACGTCTCTTTATGGAAACGCCCGTAAATCAAAAACGTGCGACGTGATCCGCGTGATGTTGGAGACGCTTAGTGACGCACGACAGGTTTTTACCATTTTCTAATTTTGACTTCATGTGGTGTATTTATATCTGTTGTACATAGAAATGATAGTTTTACCCCAATCGAGCAGGTATTTGGGGAGAAAAGTGGTTGAAAAATGTTGAAAATGACAGGAAGTGACATCACACCAGGGACAGGAAGTGACATCACACCAGGGACACTCATTCCAGTCAAAGTTTTTTGCCGAATTTACACAAAGAAACAGTTTTTTTTGACACTTTAAACATAAATTCAACAAAATGAACTCAAATCTCATTTATTTTTATTCGTCAAATAAAAGAAATTGTGACATTAGATGAGTTTTGGCCCAGTGGTTGCTGGGTAATTTCCTAGTGTGATGTCATCAATTACAAACAGGAAGTGAAATTATAAAGTTAAAAAAATTGCTATTTTTCATAAATTTTTATGATTTTTTAGCAAAATTCTAAATATATTTATCTTAACTGCGTTTTACTTCAATGCGTCGTCCGACCTGTAGGAGGCGCTTTAAACGACGGGCGCGAGGGTGGACGCCCTGAATGGACTTGAAATAGGAAATAGTTGTGAGGAAATAGGAATGGTCAGATTTAGTTTTGTGCGCGATATTTGAAACGTTTCCGTTCGATCGCTAACGTAAACATACAACCGCGACCGCTGGGATGGCGCCTCGCACAGACGCCGCGGCGGCCTGGTGCGCCCGCCTTTCTCTGGGAACGAGCAGATTGTTTTGTAACGTTGTTACGGTTGCAACGGTACAAACAGAAACCGGCTAAAAGGCTAACTGGAGTAGCAGAGCGTCAGGCAGAGCAGTGCCTCCAGTTGGCGTCGCACCCACAGCTCGTTTTAAGTGCCCCCTACAGGCCGGACGACGCATCGAACTAAAATGCAGTTAAGTTAATGAAGCTACATATAGCGACATGGTTAAGTTGGTTTTGGGTGCAATTTTGACCTTTGAATGCACTTTTGGTTCAGTCGTTGCTGTTATAAGCGCTGTACGAATAAAGATTGGTTGATTGGAGTGTGATTCTTGTTTTAGCACAAAAAAACATCTATAAAACTTTCAATTTCACCGTGTTTTTGTGTCTTCAGCTTGAACTGTCTCTGCTCCTGTCCCCCCCCCGCCCCCGCCCCCGCCCCCGGTCCTGCCCCTCTGGCTCGGCCCCTGTTCTTTCGCAGATACATTTCACTCTGAATCACAAACCCAGCGCTCTTTTCCACTTTGCTTTCCCACAATCGACTGGTACCAGAATCAAACCGCAAACAACCGCAGCCATTAGATCAGATTTTCCATTGACACATCGCACAGAAGGCTCTCCGTAAGTGTGCTGCTCCCACAGACCAAAGTGAGCCGTTGGACCCTGCACATTCGACAACTAGACCGTTTTCAATGGGAGAGTTAGCGTTAGCCTCAGAGTTAGCATAAGCCTCCAAACATCGCAAACTATGACAAAGCAGGGCTGTTTTTGCGACTGACGCAAATTTTGTGTAGCATGTCAAAGTCACAAACATAGAAATATGCTGACACTGCATTCCACGCTCATGCTATCGATCTCTTAGCAGCTCGGCTAGTCCGGTGAGATTTGGAGGACTCTGGAGCCACTGACTGTATTTTTCAGTGGTTAGCATTAGCTCGCAAAAGACACAAATGCTAGAATAAAGAGGAAAACGGAAAACCCATCAGCCACATTTCGATCAAAGCCTCATTAAAGTAATTGTTTAGATAATAATAAACTCGTCAAACACAGTTTGACACAGTTTTACACTGACTTTCGGATGTGCTTCTGGTGAGGACAGATAAATGACATAAATATCGTGAAGGGGATCGGCTAACCATTCATGATGCGTCGATCAATATCTATGATTACCGTTAGCACTTAGCGGCAAAATTAGCTTGACTGCATAAACCTGTAATTCGATCGGTCGGAAAAATGATTTCAGTCTGAAAGGCGAGATCTGACTGGCCGCCGCGGCGTCACGTGATCACAGTGATTGTTGTTGTGTCGTTTGGTATTCGCTGGGCACATTTGAACGCACTGAAAATAGCAACCAAGGGCACAGACCGGACTCACTTTCACTCTGGCGTTTGGGACCGGGTCAAACGTCTGTGAATAGACCCAGGTGGATAAAGAGTGTCGAAAGATTGTACTCAAGTATAAGTGCTGATCGTTTGATTCAAGTAATTAACGTCTCCAGATGACTACAACTGAGTGACGGGACCCTGCTGGACGAATGAGGAGCACGCGACTCATTAAAGTAATATTAGTAGAGGTAGAACGTAGACAAAAAGTAGATTATAGGCTTATGATATGTTAGATTTCCAAATTACACACAATGAAAATAAGAAAAATCGCCGTACCAACATACTGTTTGACTTTTAAACAGTGTATCTCGGATGTAAAATTCCAGCAATGGGCTCGATGGATGGATACCTGTGAATGTGCGTAATAACACAGAGCTGGACGACAGGGACTGGACTGAAATAACTTTGGACATTTATGGAAAGACTAACTTTTGCAGACGAGACAAAGTGACTTTATAAGATGACTCTTTTTGTTTTCGCGCTCTGTGTCTTGCTCTGTTTGTTTTTATTTTGTGTTCAATTCAATAAAAAGAAAATGGAAAAAATATCTCGCATTTCTTGAATTACAGCTGTTTTTGATGCCAATAAAAATCTTTTGGAGGAGAATCCGACCAAACTGAAAAACAGTACATTTCTGCAGAAGCTAAACCTGATTGCACGGTTCCATCTGAGTTTGGCTCAAGGTGGACGGAGAAAGTGGTGACCAGACTCAGGATTGTGTATTACTCCAGGGATGACAGGGGGGCTCGAGGGCTTGTGGTGCTTTGTGGATCTGGAGAAGGTGGTCGACCGTGTCCCTCGGGGTGTCCTTTGTTGAGTACTCCGGGAGTACGGGGTCCGGGGCCCTTTTCTCAGGTCTGTCCGGTCCCTGTCTGACCGGAACAGGAGCTGTGTAAGTCAGGCCTGTTCCCGGTGCATGAGGAACTCCTCAGGGCTGCTTTTATCACCGGTTCTGTTCATCGTTTTTATGGACAGAATTAGGCGCAGTCAGGGGTCGGAGGGGGTCCAGTTTGAGGACCACAGGATCTCATCTCTGCTGTTTCCAGATGATGTTGGTGATGGCTCCATCACACCAGAACCTTCAGCATGAGATGGGGTGGGTTGCATTGGACCCTCCAACAGAAAAGTGACATAGTGCCCCTTTAACATTGCTGAGTTATGACATTCATGAGCCTGGGCCAGAGGTTTGCCCTGTTCGTCCAGCCCTATATTTACTGTGGGCTCTTGGGGGCCTCCACTGGTGTTTTGGGGGTCTTAGGGGGACTCACACTCCAAGCAACAACAACGACAACAGAAGAAGAACCAGGTCTGGATCATTTCAGGGTTTATAATACTGTGATTTGAGTTTTGAAATGAAAGGTTTGCATCACGTCATCATTTCACATGGGGGGCCGGGGGGCTACATCACTCTGCGGGAGATTCACGGTTTTTGAGAGAAATATCCAAAGGTACGATAAATAAATGTTGAAGATGATCATTATTTTACACAAAGCTGAAAGTCTTTCTCCAGCTCAGTTTAAAACGGTCCATGTTTCAGAAAGATGAAATGAACAACTCAAAACAAAATATTAAATGAAGATTTTGAGACATTCGCCAAAAAAATATTCGATCCAAAAAGAATAAAAGAGCTTCTCACGGTTAAGCCTTTGTCACAGCCCTGAGGAACCTCAAGTCCAGCTGTTCTAGTTAATTGGGGACACTTGGGGGCCCTCTGCAGACACTTGGGGGCCCTCTGCAGACACTTGGGGCCCCTCTTTAGATACGGGCCCCTCTGCAGAGACTTGGGGGCCCTCTTTAGACACTTGGGGCCCTCTGCAGACACTTGGGGCCCCGCTGCAGACACTGGGGCCCCTCTGCAGACACTTGGTGGCCCTCTTTAGACACTTGGGGGCCCTCTTTAGACACTTGGGGCCCCTCTGCAGAGACTTGGGGGCCCTCTTTAGACACTTGGGGGCCCTCTTCAGACACTTGGGGGCCCTCTGCAGATACTTGGGCCCCCTCTGCAGACACTTGGGGCCCTTCTATAGACTTGGGGCCCCTCTGTCTCTGCACACACTGGGGGCCCCTCTGCACACTTGGGGCCCCTCTTTAGACACGGGGCCCCTCAGCTGACACTGGGGCCCCTCTGCTGACACTGGGGCCCCTCTGCTGACACTGGGGCCCCTCTGCAGAGACTTGGGGGCCCTCTTTAGACACTTGGGGGCCCTCTTCAGACACTTGGGGGCCCTCTGCAGACACTTGGGGCCCCTCTGCACACACTGGGGCCCCTCTGCACACACTGGGGCCCCTCTGCAGACACTCTGCAGACACTCTGCAGAGACTTGGGGCCCTCTTTAGACACTTGGGGCCCTCTGCAGATACTTGGGGGCCCTCTGCAGATACTTGGGCCCCTCTGCAGATACTTGGGGCCCCTCTGCAGACACTTGGGGGCCCTCTGCAGACACTGGGGCCTCTCTGCACACACTGGGGTCCCCTCTGCAGACACTGGGGCCCCTCTGCACACACTGGGGTCCCCTCTGCAGACACTAGGGCCCCTCTGCACACACTGGGGCCCCTCTGCACACACTGGGGCCCTTCTGCACACACTGGGGGCCCCTCTGTTGTAGGACCGCCTCCTGCGCCTCGTCCCCGCTCTCGGTCTTCTTCCTTCGCTTCTTTCCGCTTGAACACTTGATGAACCGGAGGACACGAACACCCGAGCAGCGCGGCGGACCACGGCTCTGTTTTCCCGGAGAAGGCGCTCCTTTCGGCGGCGTGAGCTCAGAGTTTCCCCGGTGAAGCTCCGGAGCTCCGAGTCCACCTGCTGCGGGACGAACATGGGATCAAAACACGGCATTTAAACGGATTTACTCTTCGTTTCTAATCAAGTCAAAGGATTTGACTTCAAGGCAGGACTTTTGTGGCGTGATATGGTCAGTTTGTTCTTCTTCTTTTTGCATTTTTAATGTGTTTTAATCCGGTCTGCCTTTTAACACGCGCCAGTGTTTCTGCGCCTTTGTGGTTGTTTTATTTCTTTCCACTTATGATCGATTGAACCCTATTTATTTACAACTTATGAAGACTTTACACGTGGTTTCCTGCAGCATGTCGGGGTCTATTATTACTACATGAACGCAGTTGCAGACGTGGTTTGAATGCCGCTGTTGCTAAGTAACTGTCACTGTGGAAATGATCGATCTTCAGCGCGAATCGAATCTAAGAAGTTAAAATCAGGTTAAAATAAAAACAACAAACTGTCAAAAGTTGCATCAGGTCAGACACAACGCTTTAAAGGTGCACTGTGGAACTTTTTCGGGTGGAGGTGGAGGGCCCCAGCGTGTCTCCATGGTGATGAAATGCGGACCCCAGTGAATAAACCAATAAGAGGGGTTTTGAGCGTGTCTCTGTGTGGACGAGCAGGTGACACACGTTACAGGTCAGATCTGTGGAGAGGCGACACAAAGTGAGTCAGCGAGTGCCCGTACAGTGAGGGGCCCCGACACGTCCCTCACACCACTCAAGGGTTTAATGCTGTACTGTGGAACATTCCAGGCAAAGCAATAACCCAGAATGAAATGGGGGGAATCAAATTGAATTAAATCACATTTAATTGGCATAAAAGTGTCAAATAGTCACGTTTATGCAGCTTTATTTATTTTTTCATCTTCAAGGCACTTTACATCATCACCAGACCCCGCTGGACCCCTTGACCTGAGGGTCCGTGGATCTGTTTATGTCCAGACTGTGACATGAGTCTGGACTTTCCCTGGTTTTAGACTCTTGATGAAGTGGATCATTGACACTTTGAGGCGATTGGCTCTCGGTTTGATAAACCTTTGATTGATTGCACAGGTTAAAGTTCAAACAAGCCCATGTTTGTGTGTCACGCCACACAAACTGTGCGGATTGTTCAACTCAGAGTTCCCATGAACTCCAGACTTCCATGACATAACTCAGCTTGACAAAGTGTCATGTGACCAAAGGTAGATCGATAATAAGAACAGTCATTACTCTTAGAAAGAACATTCAGACCCTCAAATGTGATTCTAGTCGCTCCAACTCTCATCAATACAGCGCTGAAGGAGTTTGGAAGAAAATCTGAGAGATATTTTCCTGACACGCTCAGTTGCAATTAGATTTTCCGTTGAAATTTATGTTTGAAATATTCTGCTCAAAGGTCACATTTCATACGTGTCCAAGAGCGAGAAGGTTTGAGAAAAGAATGAAACGAATCCAAGTAGAACCGCATCTGTTCCAGAGCGCGTTTGTCTGACTTCGGCACAACACGCGATATTTTGTGGTTTTCAGAGGAGATGAAGTAACGAGCCGCCGCCGGTGGCCGCCATGATCGATACGCTTCAGTTTCCTTGATCGGTCGCAATTTGAGATGTTTCTCTATTTTGTTCTTAATCAAAACACAACGAATAAAGTTTTCCATGTTAAATGTATGAACAAGACTGAACCCTCAAATGCTTTTACCTTTTGTCAAACCAAATGCCAAATTCTAAACTCCTCGTGACGTAAACGCCAACCCTGACCGTAGTCCAGTGGTTTGTCATTTTGAGCGGCGCGGGCGGTCTCCTCGCGTCTCTGTAATCGCCCGTAATCGTATCACTGAGGTTTTGTATCGTCATGCCAACAAGGGCCAAATGTATTTCTCTCTTTGCAAAAAAAGGAAGATCTCTGTAAGTTTCGCGGACTTGAATTCGCGATATGTCATCTGGGTTGGAGGAAACGCCATGTCAAATTAATAATCTACTACAATTTACTGACTAAGACGTAAATAAATCCTGCTGAGATGTTTTTTCAAGTACAGAAGGTCTTGATGTTGGTCCATAAATCTAAATATTCATAATTCAAGTGTATAGAACTTAAGGATAAGGATCCAAAGGCTGCTCCATCGCAGGGTTAGACAAGCCCGAGCTCTGTGGCTCCTGATGAATGTGTGAAAGGGTCTTTGAAGCAAATCCCATCAAAAGAAGAGACTGGAGCCCCCTACTGTCCCAAGATGGAGGCGTGGTCCCAAGACAGAGGTGTGGTCTTGCTCACAATCCTCAGTTAACATTTTAACTCTGCAAGATGAATTCTCTAGATGTTTCTGAGTTCACAAACCGCTCCTGCTGTTGTGATTGGTCTGAAGCACCAGTGGTGCAGAGGCTGGACCAATCGCAGAGCAGCATTGTGGTTCGGCAGAAGCCAAAACTGAAGCGCCAAAAGAAAAACACAACAAACACGGCCAATAGACGTACTTCTGCCTATTTTAGCAGAAATTCAGAGGAATTAGTTTTTGGGAAACGTGCACACGAGGCACTTCTTCTGCCACAATGACGCTTTGACCAATCAGCTCGAAGTTTCTTTTTAACGTCCTGATCACTTTCATTTGTAGAGCTTAATTAAGAGCTACACAATCAGTCTTGGCGGCGTTATAGAGGAATAATCCTTTCTTCTGAGACTTAGAGTGCACAACAGCCTCTGTCCACAAGATGGCAGTACCAACCATTGTGTCCTGTCACTTTGGACCCATGAACTGTTTGTCTTTCCCAAATCTTCACCAAAATCTCCTCATCTTTCTTTTTTCAGAACATAACCATGAGCATTGGGACCAACTCCACCCTGGACCTCCTCTCGTCCTCAAACCTCTCCTCAAACCTCTCCTCAGACCTCTCCTCAAACCTCTCCTCAGACCTCTCCTCAAACCTCTCCTCAAACCTCTCCTCAGACCTCTTCTCAAACCTCTCCTCAAACCTCTCCTCAAACCTCTCCTCAGACCTCTCCTCAAACTTCTCAAGCTTCTCAAACCTCTCCTCAAACCTCTCCTCAAACCTCTCCTCAAACTTCTCTTCAAACTTCTCCTCAGACCTTTTCTCAAACCTCTCCTCGCTCCTGGACTGGCCCTCTCTGAACGGGACCACCGGCGCCTCGGTCCTGTCCCTGGGCCGTGCAGTCCCGGTGGGGATGGTCCTGGCCTTCTTCATCCTGTTCGCCATTGTGGGGAACATCTTGGTGATTCTGGCGGTGGGTGTGTAACCGACACCTCCGAACGCCCACCAACTACTTCATCATAAACCTGGCCATCGCAGACCTGCTCCTGAGCACCACCGTTCTGCCGGTGTCTGCCACGCTGGAGGTGAGTGAAGTCAGAAGTCCCTCGAGGGTCCTTCAGGGTCTTTGCGGTTCCTGCACTGCACTCTTCTGGACTGAGACGTCTGCTGTTTGGCCGGTCTCGTCGGTTGTTTGGTGCTGCCCAGTTTTCCACCCCTGAGACACGCCCACGATTCTCTGGTCCGGGCGGCGACCGCATTCTCTGGCCGGCGGCGACCGCGTTCTCTGGTCCGGGCGGCGACCGCGTTCTCTGGTCCGGGCGGCGCCGCGCGTTCTCTGGTCCGGGCGGCGACCGCGTTCTCTGGTCCGGGCGGCGACCGCGTTCTCTGGTCCGGGCGGCGACCGCGTTCTCTGGCCCGGGCGGCGACCGCGTTCTCTGGTCCGGGCGGCGAACGCGTTCTCTGGTCCGGGCGGCGACAGCGTTCTCTGGGCCGGGCGGCGACCGCGTTCGCTGGTCCGGGCGGCGACGCGTTCTCTGGTCCGGGCGGCGACCGCGTTCTCTGGCCGGCGGCGACCGCGTTTCTCTGGTCCGGGCGGCGACCGCGTTCTCTGGTCCGGGGCGGCGACAGCGTTCTCTGGGCTGGGGCGGCGACCGCGTTCTCTGGTCCGGGCGGCGACCGCGTTCTCTGGGCCGGGCGGCGACCGCGTTTCGGTCGGGCGGCGACCGGTTTCTCTGGGCCGGGGCGGCGACCGCGTTCTCTGGTCCGGCGGCGACCGCGTTCTCTGGGCTGATCACTCGTTGTGCAATGTCCCCGTCCAATAAATGAATAAATAAAGCGAAAACAGTTCGATGTGTACGACAGGAGAGGGCGATGTTGACAAAAAGGAATATCTCAATATTCCTTGACAACGATATTTGAACAAAGCGTCATAAACGAGCTCAAACGTGCCCGTGAACGCACCGAACATGACCATAAACGTGCAGAAACATCTCGTTACTCTGGACGTTTCTCTTTTTAGTCTTAATTATAGACTTCTTGTTCTAATCTCCAAGACAACAGACTTTTTCAAAAATGTCCAATATTAAGAACTGAGAACAGAGCTGTTGAGCTTAAGTTTCCAGAAGATGTTCCATATTTTTAGGAGGACCAAAGCCTCAGGGCCGAAGGTGATCAACACGCCGCGGCACCAAACATCCCCAACACTGTTACCATAACTACTGACGGATTATAACATGCCTCGTGAAAATGCCCATCCAGGACCGAACCAGATTTAAACTAGGGACTAGATTAGTACCAACCGGGTCTGAACCAGAACTAACCCAGAATGAAACAAGTAAACCACATTTTTATTTCATTTTTTCAGTATTTGGAAGATGAGTCGTGGGCCGGATGAAATCGTTCGGAGGGCCTGATTTGGCCCCCGGGCCTCATGTGGAATACCCCTGAACGTTGAGCTTGTAATGGAAAGAGCTGGACATGACTTTGGTCCCAGCAGGATTCAGGAGTTCTTTTGGGTTTGGTTTCGAATCGGGGTTGAGTTTGTTCAAAGGTCAACTCGGGTCGTTAGCGGCGTTAGCAGCCTCATTAGACCTCACGCTGTCGCTCCAGTCTAGTCCTGGTTTCACCCCAATCCCCCCGATGGATTGGGTCTCGCTCGGCCGTCCCCCCCCCCCCGGCTAGTCTTGGCACGTCGTCAAGGAGATCACTTTTAGCCCCTCCTCAGAAACGCAGTCGTGTTTAGCTCCTTTCATCCTGTTTACCAGCTTGTCTGAGCCTCACAAAAACACTCCATTTCAAGTGTCCCAGATCCGTGACGTCAGTTATAGATCTGGAGGTCTCCATAAGTCCATGAATCATCACCGACTCCGACTCAAATCGCCTTCATCACAACTGTGTGCTCACATTAGCATGTCGGGGCAAGCTAGCTTTCGCCCATTTCGCCGCGGTAATACCCTCTGCGGCCAGTCGAACGTCGGCCAATCTGCTTTTCTGCGACTGATTTCGATGACGCTGCGAAAGGCGCTGCGATTTTGGGCTTTACGATAAAATACATTGAATTGAAGTAGCGGAGCGCTAACACGCGGCGCGGCTAAAGCGAGCGTGCACAGGAACAGTTTTGCCTCATTTCTTTGCCTTGTGTGCAAAGTTGTTTGGCTTTGGATCATGTAAGACGCATTATGACCTGGAAATATCCCACTTTGGGCCCTTGACAAAGCGCGAGCAGCCGGTCGACGCCCCTCCAGAAATGCTACATGAAGCGCCCCCTAGACTTTAAAGCTCGTCATTCCTTCTCTGCCGACGAAGGAAAGCTGAATCGAACGCGCGAGTTCATCCTAAAATCCTGAATTCGTTCGATGCTTTTGAGCTCAGATAATGACTCCAGGACAAACAAACGTGATTCCGGAGCTCTCGTTTTGATGAATTGGGGCTTGATAAAAGATAACAAAACGCCGGAGGCTCTTCAAATCCATGAATCAGGGAAAAATCTCAAATATTTTCTGTCCGCGGTTGGTTCGGAGATGATTGGCAGCTCGTCCTTGTTCACACAGAGATGAACTTAGCGAACAGAGTTTAGAGTTTAAGTCGCCCAGAGCCAGGAAAAGGAAAGCAATGTTTCCCATCGATTTGATCAGGTTCTGTCGGGAAACGTGTTCAGACTTTGACCAAGAAATGTCAATGGTTTTTATTCATGTAAAAAAAAGCAAATAATTATTATTACCAAACACGTATGTTGTATGTATGTTTTGAGCCACCACCACCAGTCTATAGAAGTAAAGTTCACACGTTCACTTTTCACGTATTAAAAAAACAAAACAAAAACATTTTAAAAAATAACAGAACGTAAAGAAATACAATAAAGACATAAATAAAAAATGTGTCTGTATATATGTGTGTATATATATATTAATGAATGAATGAATTTATATCTTCCTCACTCCAC
>BJKM01001083.1:0-25817 GCA_015082035.1 Chaenogobius annularis | reverse complement strand
TCCGACTGCTCCTCCACGTCTGGCTCTGCTCCTCCGCGTCCGACTGCTCCTCCACGCAGCATTTTGAAGCTTAACATACCTTACTGATTTACCTGTGTCTGCCCTCTCCGCGTCCGACTGCTCCTCCGCGTCCGGCTCTGCTCCTCCGCGTCCGACTGCTCCTCCACGTCCGGCTCCGCTCCTCCGCGTCCGACTGCTCCTCCACGTCTGGCTCTGCTCCTCCGCGTCCGGCTCCGCTCCTCCGCGTCCGGCTTCGCTCCTCCGCGTCCGGCTCTGCTCCTCCATGTCTGGCTCTGCTCCTCCGCGTCCGGCTCTGCTCCTCTACATCGGCCCTTGTACTTGGAGAGTGAGCGAGAGAGAGAGACAGCTTCCTGATAGAGCGCCCCTAGAGGCCGTTATGTAGAGCCGCAGGGTTCAAAGCGTGTGGGAAAAAGTAGCGGCTTATAGTCTGACTTTTACGGTAGATGTGTTTAATGCCATATTGTGAAGCATTCCAGACAAAAAAAAGTTACACGGTGCATCTTTAAGTGATCCGGAGTAACGTCAGATTTCACATGATTCTGTTTTTCAGCCTCGTCTTCTTCAGTTCCAAACATAAACAGAGTTCCGCTCACACTAAACACCATCGAGCGCGTTTGTGGCTTTAACAAGCGCCGTATGTTTTTGAAGATTTCAACTTTTAATTTGCAAAATGGAAAATGTTACAAAGGTCAGATTTGTCTAAACCTTCTTTAGTGTCAGTGACGAATCTGCAGTGTTCGAGTAACGGTAAACGAGTGTTTGTTGTGTTTGTGTGTTTGTTGTGTGTTGTGAGTTTGTGTGTTTGTTGCGTGTTGTGAGTTTGTGTGTTTGTTGTGTGTTGGTAGTTTGTGTGTTGTGAGTTTGTGTGTTTGTTGTGTGTTGTGAGTTTGTGTGTTTGTGGTATGTTGTGATTTTGTGTGTTTGTTGTGAGTTTGTGTGTTTGTTGTGTGTTGTGAGTTTTTGTGTTTGTTGTGTGTTGTGAGTTTGTGTGTTTGTTGTATGTTTGTGTGTTGAGTTTGTGTATTTGTGTGTTGTGAGTTTGTGTGTGTGTGTTTGTCAGTGTGTGTTTGTGAGTTTGTGTTTGTGAGTTTGTGAGTTTGTGTGTTTGTGAGTTTGTGTGTTTGTGTGTTGTGAGTTTGTGTTTGTTTTTTTGTATGTGTGTGTTTGTTGTGTGTTTGTGAGTTTGTGTGTTTGTGAGACTGTGTTCATGAAACGAGTGTGAATGAAGCTAGTGCTAAATGCTAATGCTAATGCTAATGCTAATGCTAATGCTAATGCTAATGCTAATGCTAATGCTAACTGCTCCTGTGTTTACGATGAGGAACGATGTCGGAACAGGGTTAAAAAACATCAGATGTGTCCTTTAAAATGGTCTGGTTCTGCAGTTCAGGACCTTTAAAGGTCGTCCGTCGCCACATTTCAACCTTTATTCCATTCAAAAAGTCTCATTGAACAACAGAAATAATGGTTTGACATTTGGGCGCGTTGGCAGTGGTCCCGCCTGCCGGCCGCAGCCCCTGTTCACGCTCCGTTTGCCCCGCAGGACGACACGGTTTGCCTGATCACCGAGGAGCCGTTCTACGCGCTCTTCTCGTCGCTCGGCTCGTTCTACATCCCGCTCGCCGTCATCCTCGCCATGTACTGCCGCGTCTACGTCGTGGCCAAGCGGACCACCAAGAACCTGGAGGCCGGCGTCATGAGGGAGCGCATGCAGGACTCCAGCGCCGAGCTCACCCTGCGCATCCACTGCCGCAACTCGGAGTCCAGCCCCGCCCTCCGAGGCTCCGGGGGCGGGGCCGCGGCCAGGAGCACGCTGTCCGTCAAACTGCTCAAGTTCAGCCGAGAGAAGAAAGCGGCCAAAACGCTCGGCGTCGTCGTCGGGATGTTCATCCTCTGCTGGCTGCCGTTCTTCCTCACTCTGCCCATCGGTGCGTAGGACCGGACTGGGACCGGACTGGGACCGAACTGGGACGGACTGGGCGGGGGCTGGGATCCGGACTGGGACCGGGCTGGGACCGGAACTGGGACCGGCTGGGCGGGCTGGGCTGGGGCGGGACTGGGACTAGGCTGGGACCGGACTGGGACCGGGGCGGGACCGGACTGGACGGAACTGGGACTGGGGCGGGGACTGGACTATACCCGAAGTACCTGAAGTACCTGAAGTACCTGATCATTGGCTCTGATCTTTGAACGTTGTTGTCACTTTTATTTTCCCACCAAAAATAGTTTCATTTAATTTTGCTAAACCACCACCGCCCCCGACCGCCGCCGCCCGCCGCCGCCCCCGCCGCCGCCCCCGCCGCCGCCGCCCCCGCCGCCGCCCCCGCTGCCGAGCAACCGCCGCCACATCCATAAAAACAGAACCAAAGCCACACTCCTTAGAGAAGAGCTGCTCAGAGATCTTTAAAATCCCCCTCGTCACCTGCTCTTCACAGCGGGGCAGCCGGTGTCGGAGGGTTGAGGCGCAAGCACATTGTGCCGCCTCCAGACTCGGCGTTTATCGCTCCTTCGACAGAACATGATGATGGTATTTTGTTCCTTTCCCAACATCACGGCCTCCAGCGCCTTTGATCATTGTAGAGGTCCTCTTCACACACACACTTTACACACACACACGTCACACACACACCACACACACACTCACACACACACGTCACACACACACACACGTCACACACACACACACCACCACACACACTCACACACACACACACACACACACACACACACAAACACGTCACACACACACACGTCACACAACACGTCACACAAGCACACACACACACACGACACTCACACACGTACAGCACTAGCACACACAACACACCACTCACACACGCACACACACACACACACGTCACACACACACCACACACCACACACGTCACACACCACACAAACAGCGTACACACACCAACCACAAGCACAACACTCACACACACACACACCACACGCAACCAACACAGTCACAACACAACACCACACACACCACCACACACATCACACACACACACATGCCACACACACCACACACACACACCACACACGTCACAGCACACACACCATACAACACACATCTATCCATCACCACACACACAGCACACCACACACACACACATCACACTCACTCACACACACCAACACACGTCACACACACACACACACATCACACACACGTCATAACACACACCACATCACCACACGTCACACCACTCACACACAGCACACACAACATCACACTCACCCACACCACGTCACCACCACCGTCACCACACACCACGACACACCACACGTCAACAACATCACAGCACACACACTCACACACACGTCACCACACACCACAGTCACAACATCGTCACACACACCACCACACCACACACCACACGTCAACACACACACACTACACACACACACACACACACACGTCACACACACACACACGACAGACACACACGTCACACTCACACACAGACACATGTCACACATAACACACACGTCACACACACACACACACACAGACACACACACAACGTCACACACACACACACACACACAGACGTCACACACACGTCACACAGCGTCACACACACGTCACACACACGTCACACACACGTCACACACACACACATCACACACACGTCACACACACGTCACACACACGTCACACACACACGTCACACTCACACACAAACGTGTCACACACACACACACACACGTCACACACACACACACACGTCACACTCACACACACATGTCACAACACAACACGTCACAACAGCACACACACACCACACGTTCACACCACACCACACACACACAATCAACCACGTAACACACATCACACTCCAACACACACACGTTCAACAACCAACACAACACACACGTCTCACACACACACACACTACACACACACGTACTCAACACACACACACACGTCACACACAAACACACGTCACACACACACACACACACACGTCACACACACACACACGTCACACCTTCGACACCTTCCTCGCCGCCTGAACACATCGCCGCTGCTGCGCGTGGAAACGGTTGGCGCCGTCCTCGGCCCGTGGAAAATGAACTCCGAAGCCTTATTTAGACACGGCGACTTAAGCTAGCGCGCGCAGACGTTTATTATGTCAAAGAAAAACAGAACGCGGTGGAGCCGGGCCGCCTTTGATCCGGCCTCACACACAAGCGTAAATCCTAAAACGGCTCGTTAGAGTGTGTTTGGATTCAGACAGATGTAATTTAGATCGAACCCGACACGCTCAAAAACACCGTTATGTTCGCGCGCGCTAACGCTAGCTCGTCTGCGGTCGCGTTGGCGTCGCAGGTTTGTTGACGTTCTGAGCCCAAAACCCGAAGCAACGAAGACGTCGCCGTAGACGGCTTTTGGTCAGCGAAGAGAAGCAGAAGTGGGAAAAGGTCGAAGGTCACAATCAGGAGAAAGAACCCCGAAAACAAGGAGTTTGTGGAGAAACTTTCATCCAAAATGTAAGAAAAACTGCATTAAAAAGCAGTGATGGAAAGACTACTGCAAATGTGTACTTAAGTAAAAGTACAGTCACATGGATGAAGAGTACAGCTGCCAAAACTGTAGTTAAGTAAAAGTAAAAAGTACACATGAAAAACACTACTCAGAGTACAAGTTTCTCGTTACTTTTATTTTTCTACAAAATTTGAAAAATGGAATTGTTTGAACTGAATTTAGAGTTTTCAAACAACAGTTACACATTGTGTGAGCTCTGCACTGTCCGTTTGTGTGTTCAGTGTCGTTTTGTGTGTTCAGTGTCATTTTTGTGTGTGTTTACTGTCAGTTTGTGTTTCCTGTCGTTTTGTGTATTTACTGTCGTTTTGTGTGTTTAGTGTCATTTTTGTATGTGTTTACTGTCAGATTGTGTGTTCAGTGTCGTTTCGTGTTCAGTGTCGTTTTGTGCGTTCAGTGTCCGTTTGTGTGTTCAGTGTTGTTTTGTGTGTTAGTGTTAGTTTGTGTGTGTTTAGTTTCGTTTTGTGTGTTTACTGTCGTTTTGTGTGTTTAGTGTAATTTTTTGTATGCTTAGTGTCCGTTTGTGTGTTCAGTGTCGTTTTGTGTGTGTTTAGTGTCAGTTTGTGTGTGTTTAGTGTCAGTTTGTGTGTGTTCAGTGTCGTTTTGTGTGTGTTTAGTGTCAGTTTGTGTGTGTTTAGTGTCGTTTTGTGTGTGTTTTGTGTCAGTTTGTGTGTGTTTAGTGTCAGTTTGTGTGTGTTTAGTGTCAGTTTGTGTGTGTTTAGTGTCAGTTTGTGTGTGTTTAGTGTCGTTTTGTGTGTGTTTTAAATGTAACTAATCACATACTTACATTTTACTTAGTTACAAGTACAAGTTTAAAAAGCTACTCAAAAAAGTACAATTTGAGTGTTTGTAATCAGTTACTTTCCACACCTGTGAGTACTTTTACTTCAAGTCCATCTGAAGGTTCTGATGTGGGAGGGCATCTGTGCTAAACGTTTATCACAGTTTTACTTCTGTTAAGTCGCAGTTTGTGAAGAAGTGTTTGAAATGACAGGAAGTGGAGCGGACTCCCTCTGTGATGTCATCAGCGTGCGACACAGAGACAGTTGACACTTAACTGACACACTAACTGACAGTTTGAACCGTCGTTGGACTAAATAAAGGTGTTCTCTGGTGTTATTGTGTGTCAGGTCAGAACTGTGGATGTGGGCTCTTGTTTACACTATTGTGGTCCAGGTCAAGAACTGCTATGGATTGGCTCTGTGTTTACAGGTCTGCTAGGTAACAGCTGTGGAATGACCTCTGCCTGTGTCATATTTGTGCTCGTGTCCAAACAGGAAGTACAATTATGAACGTTACACAAACGGACAAAACGCTGAGTCAAATCTGAAGTAGAATCGTGTTCAGTGCGTTTGAGTCACATGTGTGTCTGACCGGTCACATGGTCTTTACTGTGTTGGCAGCTGCACTTGTACTTGTACTTGTACTTGTACTTGTACTTGTACTTGTACTTGTGTTGCCATGTGCCACAGTCACATGCTTAAATGTAGGCGGAGTCTTCAGTTCTAAACTCCAGACTCACAAACGTGTTCTTATATAGACAGCAACAACAGGCTTTGAACTGGAACTGGACCAGGACCGAGCCAGGACCAAACTAGAACTGTACCAGGACTGGACCGGGACTAGACTGAGACTAGACCGGGACCAAACCCAGGAAACAAACCAGGACAGGACCAGGGGTAGACCAGAACTAAACTAGAACTAAACCAGAACTAAAACAGGACTAAACCAGGACTAAACCAGGACTAAACCAGGACTAAACCAGGACCAGGACCGGACCGGACCAAGACCGGACCAGGACTGAACTGGACTGGACCAGGACTGAACTAGAACTGTACCAGGACTAGACCGGGACCGGACCAGGACTGAACCAGCACTAGACCAGGACCTGACCAGCACTAGACCAGGACCTGACCAGGACCTGACCAGGACTTGACCAGGACTAGACCAGGACCAGACCCGGTCATATATAGCCCGCAGACGCTGGGGCGGACTCGGCCCAGACGATGGCCTTACAAGTTCAAACCCGAGGCAGAATTATCCTCTCGATCAACAGCAACATCGCCGCTGTGATCCGCTAAAACCCCCCAAAGACCCAAAACCCAGGACCTAAGACCAGGATCAGAACCAGCAGGAGGCCGCGGCGGGGAGCGGCGTAAGCAGTCAAAACCTGGTCTGGAAATAACAGTTCTAAAGAGGGAAATACCACGGTTTGTCTCGTTTAATGTTCAAAAACAGATTTAAAGTCTTTTCCAGTCGAACACAAAGTGTTTTTGGGTCAATTTATGGTCCAAAAATAGTCCTAAAGGTGAAGAACCTTTTTCTGGCCGTTTTTGTCACTTTCAGAAAGTTCAGTTTCACCTGAGGAAGTCACATGACCGCGAGACAAAAATTGAACACAACAATTTGAAATCAACAGCAATTTCTTCCTGGGTTCTCGAGCCATGTCACTGCGGAACATTTCTCGTTCTTTACGGAAACGCAAACAACAAATAATAACACAACGTTTGTGTTGTTATTTTCTCTCCAAAACAGTCTGAAAACACGACAATGTTAAAAATGTGAACGCAAACGATTTCTGATAAACGATCGACAATCAATGTTTTAGAGAGAGACACACACGCACACCCACACACACACATCGCACCACACACAGCGCACACACACAACAGTCGACACACACACACAGTCACAGCACACAGTCGCAACGGACAAGTCGCACACACGTATCACACAGTCGCACACATTCACACACAGTGTTAAAGCACACAGTCGCACACACACACACACACCAACACGTCGCACACACACAACACAACACAGTCGCACACACACAACACACACACAGTCGCACACACACAATACACACAACCAAAAAAAAACCCACAAACACAGTCGCAACACACAACATCGCACACACACACACACACACACAGTCGCACCACACAGTCGCACACACACAGTCGCAACACACACAGTCGCACCACACACCACACACACAGCACAGTTGCAACACACACACACAGTCGAACTCACCACAAGTCGCACACACTCAGTGCACACACACACATACCGCGCACACACACTCACACACAGTCCGCACACACACACAGTCCGCACACACACAACACAGTCGCACCCACAAACACGTCGCATCCACACAGCGCACACACCATCGCACACCACAGTCCGGCACTACCACACAGTCGCACCCACACACACACAGTCGCAACACGATACACACACACAGTCGCACACATACACACACAGGTCGCACACACACAGTCGCACACACACAGTCGCACACCACACAATCGCACACAGTCCGCCACACACAGTCACACACACACGTCGCAACAACACAGTCCGCCCACACACAAGTATACCAGTCGCACACCACACACACAGTCGCACAAACACACACAGTCCAACACACACAGTCACACATACAGTTGCAAACACACACAGTCGCACACACACACACATAGTCGACACACAGTCGGACAAGACAGTCGCGCACACACACTGCGCCACACAACACACAGTCGCACACGGACACTAACAGCATTTCGCACACACACAGTCGCACACACCACACACACACAACCATACAGTTGCAACCACACCAGTCGCACAACACACACATAGTCGACACCACAGTCGACACACGCAACAGTCGCGCACACACACTGTCGCACCCACAGCACAACAGTCGGACACACACACAACAGTCACACACACATCAGTCGCACACCCAGCACAGTCTCACACACAGTGACACACCAGTCGACACACACCACACACAGGGCGCACAGCGCATCAGTCGCATACACGCACGGTCGCACACGCACAGTGCACCCACACAACAACAGTCGCACAAGCTCAGTTTGCATCACAATCACAGTCGCACCACCGTCGCACACTACAAGTCGCACACAACATTCGCACACAGACACAGCAGTCGATATCACAGAAGGCACACACACAGTCGCACAACTCACACAGTCGCGCACACGCAACAGTCGCACACACCCACACAGTCGCACACAACAGTCGCACACACATACACACACAGTCGGCACACAACACAACACAGTCGCACACAACCACACAGTCGCACACAACAATCAGTCGCACACGCACACATTCAGTCGCGCCTACACACAGTCGCACACACATCACAGTCCGGCACACACACGGCGCACACCATACACAGTCCACCACAGTCCACACACACACAAGCCCACAGATCGCACACACACACAACAGTCCGCACACAATAACAACAAGCGCACTCACACACACGTCGACACACACAACAGTCAAACCACCATCGCGCAACAACACCATAGTCCGCCACACACATCACTTCACACCAGTCGACACACAACAGTCCGCACACACACACACAGGTCGCACCACACATGTGATGTACAGTCACCCCATTACACACTACAAGTCGCACACACACAACACACAGTCGACACACACACACACACAGTTCGACACAGTGTTTCCAAACAGTCGGACCACACATCAGCAACACGCAGTCGCACACACCACATGAAGCCGCAATAACAGCGTCGCACACACACATTCGCACACAATACAACAATCGCACACAAGTCGCACACACACACCCACACACAAACATCAGTCACACAACACAGTCGACACACCACCAGTCCCACAACACACACAGTCGCACAGCACCACAGTCGCATCACACACACAGTCACACACACACACACACCACGACACACAGTTTGCTCCGACAATCTGTTTAAATCTGTTCAAAACGTGTTCGGAAATACATGGCCAAGGCGGGTCACGGGCCTATAGAGTCGTACTATATCGAAACATTTACCAATCTAATCGAATAAACATCCTTAAAATGCTCGTTTATTCGCGCGGAGACTCTAAGGGTCTCGATTCAAGTCTGACCTAAACGCGCATTAAATCAGGATTGACCCCTTAAAAGTCCAATGTCCCACCGGTGGGTCATTCGTTTTCCCATTGTGTCCACCATCTTCTGAAAGAACTCTGGAGCTGCTCGATGTTCAATCAGAGCTTCCAAGGCCTCCAGGAGAGCTTTCACAAGGCCAAGCAGGCATTCACAAAGGCTCCAGAGGGTTCAGGAGCAGCTTCACAAAGGCTCCAGAGGGTCCCTAGGAAGCAGTAAACTTCGTTGACGTAAATGGGCCCCTAAGCATAAACTCGTTGATCGTAGACTTTTATCCCCACAGAAACACATATGTAGGACTGTGTCGCCCTCTGGTGGTCAGCCCTGACGTGAACATAGTTTGGTCGTAACGTGTCTCGTTTTTCACAGTAAATCAAAACGATGTTGCTCTTCACACTTATTTAATCAAGTTTTTTCCTTCCTGCGTGACCAACAGGGGGCGCTGTTCGAGTTGCAAATGGACAGATAGTTTAAACACGTCATTTCTAAAATATCCTAAAAGTCAATAAGGCGAACAAAACGTGACCAAAGAAGATGTTCCTTTGAGCGTCTTTTACGGTTGATGAAAACAGACCGTTTTATGGTGTTTTTGGCATTTATCATGGAAAACGTGTTTTGTTTTCTTCTTCAGTGTCGTTCAACTTCGAGTCTGAGGCCTTCAGACACGTTCTTCAAGGTGATCTTCTGGCTCGGATACTTCAACAGCTGCTTGAACCCCGTCATCTACCCCTGCTACAGCCGCGAAGTTCAAACAGGTACTGGAAACCGGGACTGGACCGGGACTGGACCCAGGACTGGACCCAGACTCGACCCCGGACTCCACCAGGAACAGACCATAAATGAACCAGGAGGAAACCAGAACAAGACCAAGAGAGGACCAGAACTAAACCAGAACAAGGCCAAGAGAGGACCAGAACTAAACCAGAACAAGAAGATAAACCAGAAGCAAGAGGACAAGAGAGGACCAGAACTAAACCAGTAACAAGACCAAGAGAGACCAGAACTAAACCAGAACAAGACCAAGAGAGGACCAGACTAAACCAGAACAAGAACAGAGGAGGACAGAACTAAACCAGAAACAAGACCAAGATACGGACCAGAACTAAACCAAAACAGAGACCAATACGGGAACTCAGACTAACCAAACAAGAAGATACGAGGACCAGAAGTAAACCAGAACAAGACCAAACAAACCAGAGAGGACCAGACTAAACCAGATAAACCAGAACAAGCCCAAGAGAGGACCAGAACTAAAACCAGAACAAGGCCAATAGAGGACCAGAACTAAACCAGAAAAGAGAGGACCAGAACTAAACCAGAACAAGACAAAAAACTAAACAGACAGACAAGAGAGGACGCAGAACTAAACCAAACAAACCAGAGACGGGAACCAGAACTAAACAGAACAAGGCCAAGAGAGGACGAGAACTAAACCAGAACAAAGCGCAAGGAGAGGACGCAAGCAATTAAACCAGAAACAAGACCATAGGAGACCAGAACTAAACGCAAGAACAAGACAAGAGAGGACCAGAACTAAACCAGAACAAGACCAAGAGAGGACCAGAACTAAACCAGAACAAGACCAATACGGGACCAGAACTAAACCAAAACAAGACCAAGAGAGGACCAGAACTAAACCAGAACAAGACCAAGAGAGGACCAGAACTAAACCAGAACAAGACCAAGAGAGGACCAGAACTAAGCCAGAACAAGACGTGACCTCTCTCCCTCATGGATCCAGCCTCAGGACTAGACCAGGACTAACCCAAAAACCGTTTCCAAGCTCTGCCTCTCCTTTCGCAGGCGTTCATCCGGATCTTGCGCTGTCAGTGGCGGAGGAAGCGTCTGGGCTGGCAGGCGTACTACAACTACAGAGGCCCCAAAGGGTCAAACCCCTCGTGCAACCTCAACGGCAGCTCCCAAACGCTGTCGTCCACCAGCCCGAGTCCTCGTCTGCACGGCAACCTGCTCCTGCTGCCCGGCTCAAATCCTGCCCGCTCCGGTCCCGGACCGAAGCTGCGGCCGAGTCCGAACCGCGGCGCCAAGTCGAAAGGTCTCGCC
This sequence comes from Chaenogobius annularis, assembly GCA_015082035.1. Classification (NCBI taxonomy): domain Eukaryota; kingdom Metazoa; phylum Chordata; class Actinopteri; order Gobiiformes; family Gobiidae; genus Chaenogobius; species Chaenogobius annularis. Next base: position 14,220 of record BJKM01001083.1, on the reverse strand, counting down.
AACGGGAACCACGGCAACAAACTGTCGCCCAAATATTGTTCAACGCTTTAGTCGAAATCTGACGAAAAGCTGCGATGGACTTGGTTTTTGGTCTCGTAGACTTTTTAGATCTCGCCTCGGGTTTCGGAGGTTTACTTTCGGAGGTGTTCCGTTGGAGATGTTCGCCGCAGATTGACGGCCACACGCGCGTTCATCTGCCTCGGGGCGTCTCTGGCTTAAAGAACAAACGTGCAAAGACGATAGTTCGGCTGAGAAGTGATTTATGAGTGTCTTATTATACCATTTATTTAGATTTGAACTTTGTATTAATTTATTTGTCGTGTCCTCGGGCAAGACACTTCACTTTGCCTGTGTGAATTGGCAGCCACTCTTACGCTCGTCTGCCGCAGGACGTCTCTGGCTCGGAGAGGAAGATTACCCACTCGGACTTAAATATTGTGCGTTAAGTTATTTAGCTTGACACGTGTTTGACTTCATTTGATGTTATAAAGACTTCAAACCGTTCATTAGATTGAAAATGTCTTTGTTCCGCCTCCTTTTCGTCATTTGGAACGTTCTGAGGGCGTTTGAACGTGCCCATATTAAAGTCGAGGGAGATCGCGGGTTTCCGTTTCCGCGGCGGTGGCGGCGGCCATCTTGTGAGTGGAGAAGCAAGCGACGTTATTGTAGAAAATACTGTGAATTCATGATTAAAGTGATTATTTTGACACATAATGGAGTGTTTTGGCCCAAACGAACATTTCACCTCTGAATTATGAACATGAACCTGAAACATTTCAAACCATCACTTACTTCATGTCTATAAAAGAAGAATATATTAACCGCCATCGCGTTAGTTTGGTAGAACATGAGTTAATTCACTTTAGAGGAGAATAAAGTAAGTCCTGGTTCAAACAGACAAAAGGTTTACCGTGTTTCCGCCCGGTTTCGAACCGGGGACCTTTCGCGTGTGAGGCGAACGTGATAACCACTACACTACGGAAACTGTGAGGGTCCAAGTGACACGGGATGGGTTCAATGACGTCATACAAAGGCAGAAGGACACGACAGGAACAAACAGTGACAATAATAAAATACAGGTCAAATACAGGTCAAATACAGGTCAAATACAGGTCAAATACAGGTATTCGACCCTGACAATGTGTGTTTGTGTTCAGTAGTGTTTAGTGTGTCGGAGGAGGGGAAATAAAGGGGATTGAAAGAACAAAGGTTTAGAAGTTTAAAAACCAACCCGAGCACGTCTCCAGCAGGGGGCAGCACTCCACAAACCAGAGAATTCCTTTGTGACTGGTTTAGTGTCCAAACCGCGACACGTGAAACAACAATGAAAACAAGAGTGAGTTCTTGGCGTGTTAAAATCTCCTCAAATATAAATCATTACATTATTATTACATCTACAGAAGTGTTATAGCTAAAAACATGACATTTATTTTTGCATTCAAACCGATTTAAACTCTTTCTTTAAACTAATCTTAAAAGAAGAGAGGATTTAGAAATAAAAATGTGTTGCAATAAAAGCAGTTGTTGTAAAAACATGAAGTAAATTACATTCGCTTCTAATTATAAATCTGATATTTTTACGGCCGGACGTCACGTGAGCTAGTTTCCCCGTCGAGCAGAAAAACAAACAAATGCAACTTACAAATAAATAGCAGTTTATTATTTTTTTTACATGTTTTTTTTTTATACTTTGAAATATGACACAAAGTTATCAACACGACACACCAAAACTCAGATGGAAAGTGTGAAATCGGATCTACAAAGTTCAACTGTACAGACCTTCCGAGGGTGACGCGGCTCTGGGCACTACATTTCCCAAGATGCTTTGCAAGCTTCAACGTTCAAACCCATTCTCTTTCATTTAGAAAAATAGCTTGAGTTCAATACAAAAGTGGGTCACAAGAAAATGTAGATCAAACTCAAAGTAACTGAATGAAAACTCTTAAACCGGGACCGAACCAGAGCCGAACCGGGACCGAACCAGAGCCGAACCGGGACCGAACCGGGACCGAACCAGAGCCGAACCGGGACCGAACCGGGACCGAACCGGGAGCGAACCAGAGCCGAACCGGGAGCGAACCAGAGCCGAACTGGGACCGAACATGGACAGAACTTTTAACACTGTAAGTGACATTAATGTTGTGGTTTCAGTCTGGATTAGATCAACGTTAGTCCTTGTTCTAGTCCTGTTTCCATCCCAAATTTTGGTCTTGGTTTAGAACTTACAAAACCCTGGTTTAGTCTTATTTTAGTCCTGGTTTAGCCCATTTTTCCTATTCTTGATTCAGTTTCCTGGTTTAGTACATATAATCCCAGGTATAGACCTGGCGCTTTCTCGTTTTAGACCAGTTCTAGTCCTGTTTCCACTTGATTTAGGACTCACTAAACCCTGTTTTAGAGCAGTTTTTTGTCCTGGTTTACTCTTACTTTATTCCAGGTTTTAGTCCAGGTTTAGCCCCATTTTCCTATTCTTAATTCAGTGCTGGTTTAGTCCTGGTTTAGACTGGGTTTAGTCCTTGCTTTGGTGCATGTTAATACCAGTTTTAGACCTGTTTTTGAGTAGACCTGATTCTGGGTTTAGATTCTGGTTCAGTCCCAGTGTTTTGTCAAGTTTCAGGTCTGTGTGTACTCCTGGTTAAGTTTGGCCCGTTTATAGTCCTGGTTTAGTCCTGGTTTAGTCCTGGTTTAGCCCCTTTACAGTCCTGGTTTAGTCCTGGTTTAGCCCCTTTATAGTCCTGGTTTAGCCCCTTTATAGTCCTGATTTAGTCCTGGTTTAGCCCCTTTATAGTCCTGATTTAGTCCTGGTTTAGCCCCTTTATAGCCCTGGTTTAGTCCTGATTTAGTCCCTTTATAGTCCTGGTTTAGCCCCTTTATAGTCCTGGTTTATTCCTGGTTAAGTCCTGGTTTAGCCCCTTTATAGTCCTGGTTTAGTCCTGGTTTAGTCTGGGTTTAGTCCTGGTTTAGTCCTGGTTTCAGCCCCTTTATAGTCCTTGTTTAGCCCCTTTATAGTCCTGGTTTAGTCCTGGTTTAGTCCGGTTTTAGTCCTGGTTTAGTCCTGGTTTAGCCCTTTATAGTCCTGGTTTAGTCCTGGTTTAGTCCTGGTTAAGTCCTGGTTAAGTCCTGGTTTAGTCCCGGGTTTAGTCTGGTTTAGTCCTGGTTTAGCCCCTTATAGTCCTGGTTTTAGTCCTGGTTTAGTCCTGGTTTAAGTCCTGGTTAAGTCCTGGTTTAGCCCGGGTTTTAGTCCTGGTTTAGCCCCTTTATAGTCCTGGTTTTAGTCCTGGTTTAGTCCTGGTTTAGTCCTGGTTTAGTCCTGGTTAAGTCCTGGTTTTAGCCCGGGTTTAGTCCGGGTTTAGTCCGGGTTTAGTCCTGGTTTAGTCCTGGTTAAGTCCTGGTTTAGCCCGGGTTTAGTCCTGGTTAAGTCCTGGTTAAGTCCTGGTTTAGTCCTGGTTTAGGTCTGGTTAAGTCCTGGTTAGTTTAGTTGGTTTAGCCCTTTATAGCCCTGGGTTAAGTCCTGGTTTAGTCCTGGTTAAGTCCTGGTTTAATTATGTCCTGGTTTTTAGTCCTGGTTTAAGTCCTGGTTAAGTCCTGGTTTAGTCCGGGTTTTCCTGGTAGTCCCTGGTTAAGTCCTGGTTAAGTCCTGGTTTAAGTCCTGGTAAGTCCTGGTTTAAGTCTGTCCGTTAGTCCTGGTTTAAGTCTGGTTTAAGTCCTGGTTCCCGGGTTTAGTCCGGGTTTAGTCCTGGTTAAGTCCTGGTTTAGCCCGGGTTTAGTCCTGGTTAATGTCCTGGTTTAGTCCCGGGTTTAGTCCTGGTTAAAGCCCTGGTTAAGTCCGGGTTTTAGTCCTGGTTAAGTCCTGGTTAAGTCCTGGCTTTAAGTCTGCTGGTTTAGTCCTTTTTAGCCCTTTTATAGTCCTGGTTTGTCCTGTTTTAGTCCTTGTTTAGGCCCTTTATAGTCCTGGTTTAGCCCTTGTCCTGGTTTAGTCCTGGTTTTAGTCCTTGTTTAGGCCCTTTATAGTCCTGGTTTAGCCCTTTATAGTCCTGGTTTAGTCTGGTTAAGTCCTGGTTAGTCCTGGTTAAGTCCTGGTTTAGTCCTGGTTAAGTCCTGGTTTAGCCCGGTTTAGTCCTGGTTAAGTCCTGGTTAAGTCCTGGTTTAGCCGGTTTAGTCCTGGTTAAGTCTGGTTTAAGTCCGGTTTAAGTCCTGGTTAATCCTGGTTAAGTCCTGGTTTTAGTCCGGTTTAGTCCTGGTTAAGTCCTGGGTTTAGTCCTGGTTTTAGCCGGGTTTAGTCCTGGTTAAGTCCTGGTTTAGTCCTGGTTAGTCCTGGTTAAGTCCTGGTTAAGTCCTGGTTAAGTCCTGGTTTAAGTCCTGGTTAAGTCCTGGTTTAGTCCTGGTTTAGTCCTGGTTTAGTCCTGGTTTAAGTCCTGGTTTAGTCCTGGTTTAGTCCTGGTTAGTCCTGGTTTAGCCCGGGTTTAGTCCTGGTTTAGTCCGGGTTTAGTCCGGGTTTAGTCCGGGTTTAAGTCCTGGTTTAAGCCCGGGTTTAGTCCGGTGTTTAGTCCTGTTAAGTCCTGGTTTAAGTCCTGGTTAAGTCCTGGTTAAGTCCTGGTTTAGCCCGGGGTTTAGTCCGGTTTAGTCCTGGTTAAGTTAGCCTGGTTAAGTCTGGTTTATGTCCTGTCCTGTTTAGCCTTATAGCCTTAGTGGTTAGTCAAGTCCTGGTTAGTCCGGTTTAGTCCAGTTGGGTTTAGTCCGGGTTAGTCCTGTTTCCGGCCCTGTCTCCTCCTGAACAGCCTGTTCAAAGCGCTCCTCCGCGTGGCCGTGCTTCCCTCTTGTTCGTCCGCCGTCGCCCCGCTGCTGCTGCTGCTGTTGTTGTCCTCCTCCGCGGGGGACTTCCTGTTTCCTGTCCGAAGCCCCGCCCCCGTCTCCCCGGCGACGAACAGCGAGCGCGTGGAGGTGGACGAAGGCAAGGCGTTGGTCCTGAGCTCTCCCAAACTGCTGCTCTTCTCCAAAGCGCCGCTGCCAGGTAAGGGGAGGGGCCTGACGGGCGGTAGGAGGAGCCGGGAGCTGTAGGGGCTTCGTGATTCGCTGTGAGAGAGTGGCAGGGCGGAGTCAGAGTCCGAGCGGTTCATGATGTCTCTGAAATGAGCACAGGGAAAAGATCAAAGCAAAGAAGATTGACCTTGAAGTCACACTTTTGGTCCTGCTCTGGGCCAAGTTTGAGTCTTTATGTAGAGTTGGTCTCGTTATAGTCCTGGTTTAGTCCTGGTCTAGTCCTGGTTTAGTCCTGGTTTAGTCCTGGTCTAGTTCAGGATTAGTTCAGAATTTAGTCCCAGTTCAATGATAATTTGCAAATGAGAACGTGTTGTTCCAGGTTTGGTGAAACTGGTTCATTCTAAAGACCAAACCAGCGTCGCTCCAGTCCTGGTTTAGTCCTGGTCTAGTTCAGGTTTAGTTCCCGGTTTAGTCCCAATTCTGGTGGTGCGGGTGCAAATGTGAGTGCATCTGGAAAACCATGCTGGTTTAACTCGGGTTTAGTTCTCACAAGGTCAAAGTCCCGCCCACATCGGGAGACAGATCTCACAGTGAAAGTTTCTGGAAGTTTCTTTGGCGAAGTCCGGTTCTGCCGTGACCAGAAGCCGCACGACCCTGAGATGTGGACCAGGACCGGACCAGGACCGGCCCGGGCGACGGGCTCGCCGACCAAACGCCCACAGCTCTAAGCATCTTTCTCTTCAAAAACGGTCCGGTTCCTTCCTGTTTTTACTGATTCCCCGTGAACTCTGTAATCTCTGATCACCGCCCCGCCCTAGTTTGTGGTTAGCATGTTTTTAGCGCTTGTTGTTAGCGCGGCATTAGCGGCAGCAGCTAGCATGCACTGTTAGCGTGTTTTCGTGTGCACAGCTGCGGCGGCGATAGGACGTGAAGCTACCCGTGGCTGCCGGATCTGGGTTCTGAATCGGCCACAGCGCCCGCGCTTGAGGCCGGGGGTGGACACAAGAGTAACAGCGCAGCAGCACGCAGAAATACCAGCCTCGCGGGACAGGAAAGTGACGTCAGAGGAAGTGAGGTCGATGGACGGGTGAGACGCAGAAGCGGAGAGGGCGGAAGGAGCGGGCACGGGGGATGAAGTCCAGGTGACCGATCGAGCGGCTGCGATTCTGGCGGCCGCTGGGGGGGCGGGACTTGGAGGGCGACGGCGTCACCTGACCATGGCCCGTCTGCTCTACCAACCTGAAGGGGTCTCCTGTCCTCGGGCGCAGGGGCATCAGGCTCTGGGCTACAACAGGACACGGAAACAAGTCAGAACGGCCGATGTTTGTGCTCGTTACGTTTGACATGGCGTATCAACAACTCAAACCGCACTTCAACCTCCATTTTCTATTTTTGTTTTGTTATGCTAACTTGGGTGCTAATTGCTAATGCTAACCTACACGTGGCATTTGTATCGAGGTGTTTCAGTCGCTAAAACAGCTCTGCTTTTTCATAGGTTGCGATGTTGGAGGCTAACGCTAATGCTAACTCTCCCATTGAAAATGCATTGTCGCTAATGTCGCTAACTGTACCAGCCTTTAGGGCTCTGAGGGTCCAATAGAAAGGCCTTTTTAGAGTTGTAGCTGAGACAAAAACTATCATTGGAAAGTACAAAAGGGTTGAATGGATGTGACTGACCGGACTGTTTCCATGCCGACTGGTCTGACACGTTCCCGAGAGGCCACAGGTCGCTGACTCTGCGATCCATCTGCCACGCCGCGTCTGCGTCAGAGGCGACAGGCCAAATGACACGTGTAATGTAACGTTCTTTCTCATTTGCCCGTTAGAAATATAAATGTGTGGAATTAAAAGTAAGAAACCAGACAACGTGTTTATTCATCTCTAAATATAACGAGTTTGAGCGTATTTTCTGTGGAAATGACCAAAGTGCTGTAGAAAATGACAGGAAGTGACATCACACCAGGGACATTTCTCATTCCAGTCAAAGTTTACGCAGAATTTACACAAAGAAAACAACTTTTTTGACTCTTTAAACATGAATTCAACAAAATAAAGTCGCTCTCTTTTTATTTGTCGAATAAAAAAAGTGTGAGATGAGTTTTGGCCCAATGGTTGATGGGTAATTTCCTACTGTGATGTCATCAATTACAAACAGGAAGTGAAATTATAAACCTAAAAAATTAGCTGTTCTGAGATTATTTTTATAATGTTTTAGCAAAATTCAAAATATATTTATCTTAACTGCGTTTTAGTTCAGTGAATGGTCCGACCTGTAGGGGGCGCTTTAACGTGGTGAGTGCAGTGGAACAGAGTGGGCCTCACATTTGAGCGTTCCCGGAGACAGAATATCCTCGTCCATGTCGTCGAGGTCGTCGGAAAAGAGCAGGTGAGTGGGCGACGGCGGCTGCAGGCCCAGAAAGGACGGGTCGAGGTTCAGCGACGCCGCCAGAGACCCCAGACCCGGGTTCTGGACCAGACAGAAGCCGGTCAGGAGCTCGAGCTGCTGCCAGCGGTGCAGCTTCTCCCGGAGCGCCGCCGTCACGTCCGAGAGCGCCTGTCTGTGGGCGTGACCAGCGTGGAACTGTTTCATTTGTGCTGCTGAGTTTGCCCCGATTCTGCACTTGATTTGTTTCTCCGATTTTGTGTTTTTAAGACTTCATTTTTAGCGTCTTTTACTCGAAGCACTCGTTTCTTATGTTACAATCTTAAAATGATTAAAATGTTGGAACTGAAAACCACACGTGACTTTCTCTCAGTCAGGCGTTCCCTCATCAGGATTTGTGTTAGCGCTCCATCTAGTGGCAGCCGAGGGAATTACCATGGAAGCTAGCTTGTTGTAATGATGATTTGCGTCAGAAATGCTCAGAACGAGAACTTAAAAACAGGGCCAGATCTCCACCTGTGATGTCACAAATGTGTGCAATTTGAAACGGGGTGTTTTTGTGAGGTTTAGAGGAGAGGACCGCAGTGCGTTTGAAGAGGAACAGTGTTATGTGCCAAAGACCCGACACGTGTTTTGAACTGGTCTGAACTAGAGACAAGATCAGAGAACAAAGTCATATTGCCTATTATTAGTGCCCCCTTGTGTCTGAACTGTGGTACTGACTTTGCAGAGAGGATTTTGTGGTCGACGTCGTCCAGTGAAGAGCTGTGAGCGACGTGGAACGTCCCGAACAGAGAGCTGCGCTTCTTCTTTATCCTCTCCGCCTAAAACAGACACAGAACTGGGACTAAACCAGGGTTCAATTGAAAAACAACAGACGGATTTGAGGGTTAACGCTGGGATTAGTCCCGTTTAGTCCTAGCTCAGTACGGGTTTATTACAGGTATTTTCTGACCTAGTTTTGGTGTATTATTGTTCTGGCCTAGTCCAGTCAGTCCGAGTCCCCAGTCCCGGTCCTGGTCCCGGTACGGGACCCAGTCCCAGTCCCAGTCCGGTCCAGTCCAGTTCCAGTCCCAGTCACTCCAAATCCCAGTCCCGTCCAGTCCCAGTTCCAAAGTCCAGTTCAGTCCCAGTCCATCCAGTCCGGTCCATCCCAGTGCCGCCGTCCCAGTCCCGGTTTCCCAGTCCAGTCCAGTCAGTCCAGTCCCGTTCACGTCCCAGTCCGGTCCCAAGTCCGGCCCAGTCCCAGTCCCAGTCCCAGTCCCAGTCCCAGTCCAGTCCACTCCCAGTCCCAGTCCCGTCTAGTTCCCAGTTCCAGTCCCTAGTCCCAGGTCCCGTACGCCGGTCCCCAGTCCAAGTCCCAGTTTCCCAGTCCCGGTCCAGTGCCACTCCCAACTCCCAGTCCCAATCCCGTCCGGTCAGTCCAGTCCCAGTCAGTCTCCCAGTCCAGTCCAGTCCCGGGCCCAGTCCCAGTCCCGGCCGTCCAGAGTCCTCCACTCCCATATCCCAGTCCCGGTTCCAGTCCCAGTCCCAGTCCCAGTCCCAGTCCCAGTCCCATCCCAGTCCCGTCCCGTCCAGTCCCTCCAATCCCAGTCCCGGTTCCAGTCCCAGTCCCTCCCAGTCCCCAGTCCCGGTCCCAGTCCAGTCCCCAGTCCCGATCCCGGTACGGGTCCCACTCCCAATCCAGTCCCAGTCCCAGTTTCCAGTCCAGTTCCCAGTCCCAGTCCCAGTCCAGTCCACTCCCAGTCCAGTCCTGTCCCAGTCCCGGGCCCCCAGTCCCCGTCCCAGTCCAGTCACGTCACGGTCCCAGTCCTTGTCCCAGTCCTGGTCCCAGTCCAGTCCCGTCCAGCCCCGTTCCTTCAGTCCCAAGTCCGCGTCCAGTCCTAGTCCCGCTAGTCCCTGGTCCTGGTTCGGTCCCGGTCACGGTCCCAGTCCTGGTCCCAGTCCTTGGTCCCAGTCCCAGTCAGTCCCAGCCCCGTTCCTTCGGTCCCAGTCCCGGTCCCAGTCCTACGTCCCGTCCTAGTCCCAGTCCCAGTCCAGTCCCAGCCCTGTTCCCTTCGGTCCAGTCCCAGTCCCAGTCCCGTCCCAGTCCTAGTCCCGGTAGTCCTCCCGGTCCTGTCCCGTCAGTCCCAGTCCCGGTCCCGGTCCCAGTCCCGTCCTCCCAGTCCTGGTCCCAGTCCAGGTCCCGCGTCCTCACCCCTTCTCTGGCCTGCAGCAGTTGCTCTCGGCGCTCTGCTTTCTTCAGGTTGTAATTACTTGGACCTCGATCTCGTGCGTGAGCTGGAGCACTTCTGAGCGGCTCTGGAGTGCGACCAATCAGAGCGCGACTCCAGCTCTCGCTCCGCCTTCTTCAGCGCCGTGCGCATCTGTACGGCAACGACACAGGGGACAAACCATGGCAAACCAGAAGAGGACAGCAACATTATGAAAGCAAAAGCGTCCAAAAAGAAATGAAACAAAGTCAACTTCATTTGTCATTTGTCACCTTGATTTGGTTCATGTTTCATGTTTGTATAAGTTTCCCATGTTTTGTAAAGTTCATGTTTGTAAAGTTCCATGTTTGTAAAGTTCATGTTTGTAAAGTTTGTTTGTAAAGTTCCATGTTTGTAAAGTTCCATGTTTGTAAAGTTCCATGTTTGTAAAGTTATGTTTGTAAGTTTCATGTTTGTTAAAGCTGTTCACTGTTTGTAAAGTTACATGTTTTAAAGTTTCATGTTTGTAAAGTTCATGTTTCGTAAAGTTCAGTAGTTCTTGTAAAGTTTCATGTTTTGTAAGTTCCATGTTGTAAAGTTCATGTTTGTAAGTTCATGTTTGTAAAGTTCATGTTTGTAAAGTTCATGTTTCATTTGTAAAGTTTCATGTGAAATTTGTATTCAGTATTCATGTTTGTAAAGTTTCATGTTTTGTAAAAAGTTCCATGTTTGTAAAAAGTTTTCATGTTTGTAAAGTTCCATGATGTTAAGTTCCATGTGTAAAGTTATGTTGTAAAGTTCAGTTGTAAAAGTTCATGTTTTGTAAAAGTTTCATGTTTGTAATTTCATGTTGTAAAGTTTCATGGATTTGTAAAGTTCCATGTTTGTAAAGTTTCATGTTTGTAAAGTTCCATGTTTTGTAAAGTTTTCATGTTTGTAAATTTCATGTTTGTTAAAGTTTTTCATGTTTGTAAGTTTCAGTTGTAAATAAGGATGAAAACAATGTGATGTTTTTGAAGAATTAAAGCATTCACTAAGTCATTCACTTTTTTCATTCATTCCTGTTTACGGTCTGCTCTGTAGCCTCACAAAAACACTCAGTTTCAAACTTCTCAGATCCGTGACATCAGAGGTAAAGCTCTTCTTCACAACTGTGTTTACGTTAAGCATGTTGAGGTAAGCTAGCTTTTGTTTATTTCCCCATGGCTAATTCCTCTGCTGCCAGTAGAATGGATCTGCTAACACAAATCCTGATGAGGGAACGCCTGACTGCGAATCAGTCATGCAGAATATGTGTCCTTTAAAGTGCTGTGTTGCTGTGGCAGAGTGGTTAGCCCGAACCTGCTGTTAGCTCCTCCTCCACATAAGTTCTTGCCGGGGTTGGTCTCGTTGCCCTGTCTGCTCCCTCAGCGCCCTCAGACGATGGGCTTCCTGTTTGGCCGACTCGATCTCGCTCTTTCAAGCTGCTGCTCCACCTGGACCTTCTCCACTGAACGCACCGCTGCTCCTCCTGCGGCCTTCTGCAGCCTGGAGACACGGAGGGGGCAGTGAGGGGGGGTCAGTGAGGGGGGGGCAGTGAGGGGGGGCAGTGAGGGGGGTCAGTGAGGGGGGGCAGTGAGGGGGGGGCCAGTGAGGGGGGTCAGTGATGCAGGGGTCAGTTCAGTGAGGGGGGGGGCAGTGAGGGGGGCAGTGAGGGGGGGTCAGTGAGGGGGGGTCAGTGAGGTGGGGGCAGTGAGGGGGGGGCAGTGAGGAGGGGCGGCAGTGAGGAGGGGGTCAGTGAGGGGGGGCAGTGAGGGGGGGTCAGTGAGGGGGGCAGTGAGGGGGGTCAGTGAGGGGGGCAAGTGAGGGGGGCAGTGAGGGGGGCGCAGTGAGGGGGGGCGGCAGGTGGGGGGGGTCAGTGAGGGGTGCATGATGAGGGGGGCAGTGAGGGGGGCAGTGGGGGGGGCAGTGAGGGGGCAGTGAGGGGGGCAGTGAGAGGGGGGGGCCAGTGAGGGGGGTCAGTGATGGGGGGCAGTGAGGGGGGGGCAGTGAGGGGGGGCAGTGAGCGGGGGGCAGTGAGGGGGGGTCGTGAGGCGAGGGGGTCAGTGAGGCGGGGGTCAGTGAGAAGGCGGCAGGTCAGTGAGAGGCGCGGGCGCGGTGCCATAGGCGGGCGCGGGCGAGAGAAGGGGCGCGGGGTTGTGAGGCGGTGCGCGAGGCAGGAGGGAAGCGGGATACTAGGCGTCTGCGACGGTGGCCGAGACGGTACGTGGAGGGCGGGGCACGTTGAGAGGCGGAGCGAGAGGCCAGTGTCATCGCCGAAAAGGCTGCGCGATTGCGATTATTGTTTGGAAACATCCGGATTTTAGAAATATTCACTGTGATTTATGCTCATCCTCTTCCATGACCTTTGAACCATGTTGTTTTGCTCCACATGATTGGCTAACTCAACGTGGTGTTTCATTTAGATCTGAGCATCGTCTGCGACGCCGCTTCAGAACGCGGGGAAAGTTTCTGTTTTATAAAGACAAATATCAGGCACGCGAGGCCGAGTTGTACTGCACTCGTCTGGAGATGTTTGGAGACGTTTGACCCGTTTGACATTCAGGGGTCAAAGTTCACTTCACTGTCCCTGAAAGTCATCCAGAGCCAGATCAGGTCAGGACCTTCACTGGACCAGTTTGTCTGGACCACATGCAAACCCCACAGTGAAAGGCCCGGTCTGAACCCGGGACCCTTCTCGCTGTGAGGCCCGGGTCACCTGATCCGTGCATTTGACCCGCGGCGTTTCAACCTTTATTTGGTTCAAAATGTGTTCACGAAATCTCAATCGTCGCCGGATCAGAAAACAATGTCCGACTCGTGTGTGTGCGCGTGTGTATGTGTGTGTGCGTGTGCGTGTGTGCGTGTGTGTGTGTGTGTTCCATCCCAGAATGCATCTCTTCGTGACAGTGTGAGTCCGTGTGAAATCAGATCAGACGATTCGGACCGGCCCTGAATCCAGCACAGGAATGTTCTATTTCAGGAGCCGGAGCCACAGCTGTTCGACAATACGACAATACAACGCACAATACGACAATACAACGCACAATACGACAATACAACGCACAATACGACAATACAACGCACAATACGACAATACAACAACTCGCAATGCGACGATACAACAACGCACAACAATACAACAACGCACAATACAACAACACGCAATACGACGCACACTATAACAATGCACTGCGATTAAATACACACACGGAAACACAAATCGTTGTCATGTGTTTCCGTAAACAAGTTAAACGCTCCTCAGATTTTCCACTTCAAACGCTGTTGCTTTATTTTTCAGTTTCAATTTTGTGTGTGTTTTTCGCCGTTAAAAAATACAAAATTAACCGTTTAAATACTGAACGCGTACATTTTCAAGCCCTCGAATTCAACCGCTTAAATTCAGAGATTCGCTCACTCGGATCGAAATTCAGTTAAACTCAGTGCAAATTTTTACACTGAATTTGACTGTTGAATTTGAGGGCTCGAAATTCTATACACTGAATATTTAAAATGCAAAATGTCAGAATCACAATTTGAATCATCGTAATTTCACAGCAAAAAAAATTACCTAAGTTTCAATGACTTGAATTCAGGATAATCATTTTTAATCATTTGGAAGAAATACAAATTTAAATAAAAATTAAACCTCTTCTGGTCAAAACGACTTAAATTCTGGGTCTGTTTTTTAACGCAGACAAACCGGTTTTCTCACGTCATCAGCGCCGATCGAGCTGAAACGTCTTTTTTATCGGCGCCGTGAGCGAGGCGTGGCGTTACTTCTGCGACGCCGGGATCGGAAACACAGCGGCGTTCGGTGGCCAAACACGCGTACTGCGGCTTTTTCCCGCCCCTCTCGTCGTGCCTCGTCGTTTAAGTCCGAATGCGGATGGATTTAGGCGTTTTCCTGAGCACGGTCGTCGTGGAAACCTGACCTCAGATTCATATTCTGGATTCGGGTCATTTTAAGCGTGGCTAGTTTTTCATCTTTTGTTGTGTGGACTCTAAAACACAACTATAATCACATCCACCGCGTTTGTATTAGCGACATCGAATAGAATATGAAGTGAAACTTAAGAACGCAGTAAACAAAGTGTTGTTTTCTGATTAACGTTAATATTATCTAGTCGGCTAAAGTGCATCGTAGCATTATCATCGTTTGCAATCAAATGTTAGGCACTGCTGGGGCCCCCTGGTGGCGCTGGGGCCCTATGCAGCTGCTGGAAAGGACCTGCAAATGTTCTCTATCTGTGATTTGGTTAAAAATGCGTTTAAAAATCTCACTGTGGACAACTAAAATAAGTTTATCCCTGTTGAAATCAGAATAATGTGTTTGTGTGTAGATTTGTGAACATGCTAAAGACACTCTGAAGGTGCGCGACACGCTCAGGTTTCCACTGTTTATTCTTTGTTTTTTCTTCAGTTCGTTTGCAGACATGATTGTAGAAACGCTGCAGAGCGACGAGCGCGGACACAGTGCAGCTCAGAGGCAGCTCCTTATATGGGCAAAGACTTCAGGACGGCCCCGTCTCGCTCGGCTGCGCTCATACCTCCAAAACCTGACGTGGACGCGGCACAATCCAGAGCCAAGCGCACTGGAGACATGCCCCAGCTCCAGGCCGGGCTAAAGCCGGGCTAAAGTCAGGC
>BJKM01001082.1:0-105517 GCA_015082035.1 Chaenogobius annularis | reverse complement strand
TTTCATATTATAATGAACATATTTTGCTTTTGCAGAGCACAACCAGGTACAAACATCACTCACTTGTGCTCTCTATCCAAATTGCCTAAATTTCTGAGCGAAGACTAAAAATTTGTGAGGAGAAACGCTCACCAGACCCAACCACATTACTGCGTTTCCATCCACAATATGGCTGATATCCATCCATTATTCAGGCTGAAGATGCACTTTCCTTGTTCATTCGACTCCTGGCTTTTAACACAAACACGTCAGCTGCTTAGAATTCAGGTACAGCTACACGAAAAGGGAACTCAAGCTGGTCGTACTAGCTTTAATTAGGCAATGGACTTTGTAAAACCTCACTAAAATCCATGTTGGGGTGACTGGGCGATAATGGCAGCAACGGAGGAAAGCGCGTTGTTAATTCAGCTGCTAATGCCTATGGAGCTGTAGTAATGAAGAGGCGCACTGACACAAAAAGTAGGCCAAGTGCTGGAGAGACAGTGCCTGGAAGAGAAATTAATGATTAAACATCCAAGAGGAAGATGAGGGGAATAATAAAACACAAGGATTTTTAAATACACTGTGCTGGAATTTTACAAAGACTAGCCGTGTCTCCGATGTAAAGTGATGTTATGAAAGATGAGCAAAACAAAAAAGGCCATTTCAAAAAGGTAGATGAAGGCATAAACCATCATACCTACATATTATTTGTATATTATTAATACAGCTAAAACATTTCTGAGGACATCAGAAAGAGGTTTATTGCCATTGTCAGAGCACAAAAATCCAGTTAAACTGCAACATGAAACAGTAATAATAAAAATATAGCCACAAGCGGCAATGAACTGCCCTCACCACGCAGCCGGCTCGCAACGCAAGAGGAGGGAGAGCTAATTGGCGCCCCAATTTTCCTCCTTTTATTACACCTACTGCCGAATCTATGGCACTATCGTGCTTTCTCCCCTTTTTTTTTTTTTTTTACAAATAGGGGCATTATTGTGTACTGAAAATGTCAATATTTTGTGAAAAGTTCGCAGCTGCACCGTACAAAGACCATCATTTTTAAAGAAAAAGTGGGATAACTTTGATGGCCCACTCCTAAAGATGAGTCTCATCAAATGTTATGTTAATTGGAGTAGGAGGAGTTTATTAAAGTAGAAAGTGTAAGCATGTTCAAATTTCAGAGATTTGGCGATTTTCCCATGTCATATTTGTTACGGCGTAGTCTCATTGACTTTTTGATTGGTATGCCAAAAAATTAATATTGTGCAAAATTTGAAACATTTTGAAATAACTAAATTTTGTGGTCCCCATTCAAAAGGCAATTTTTTGGAAATTCTTGGCACAGACGGTTCGCGGCCATCAACCCCATGTAAAGCGCTCGTTTGCGGTGCACTCCGTGCGCAATTTCGCACAAGCTTTGCACATTTACAACAGTAATGTTAAATTTTATTACTACTAATTAGTATGCACGGGACGTGCATGAGGAGTGGTGCTCACATTCACAGCCTTACGGCACTAATCGGCCTCTCGCTCGGTATAATAATAGGGAAAAAAATAGGGCACTAATAAAAAAAAAAGGCTGAACTGAATAAAGATAAAAATAGACTTATACTAAATAACCACAAAAATACGAGGAGCAAGACAGATAATATTGCAATATTTTGTGTCCATATGACAGCTGTAAATAGGAGTTATTAAGATTGTACGAGTTTTCTTTTTTTTATTATTATTATACTGTGCATAATCCGTTTCTGTACCCTGTGTTTCAACACTGGAATTTCCCCATTGTGGGACAAATAAAGGTGATCTTATCAGAGTGGACAGAGTGTCCTGCAGGGAGTGAGACACATGGTCCAGCATAGACGTGAGTTTAGCCAGGACCCTTCTGTCCCCCACCTCCTGCACAGAGTCCAGAGCACAGCCCAGGACGGAGCTGGACTTCTTGATGACTTTGTCCAGCTTCTTCCTCTCTCTCTCGCTGTGATGCTGCTGCTCCAGCAGACCACACCGTACAGGAGGGATGATGCCACCACCTGTATTTAGTGAGTCGTAGAAGGTCCTCAGGAGGTAGAGTCGACTCTGGCTCTTCCTCTACAGTGCGTCTGTGTGATGAGTCCAGTCAAGTTTGTGGTTCAGATGAACACCCAGGTACTTGTATGAGTCCACTCTCTCATTGTCCCTTCCCTGGATGTTCACTGGTGAGGGGGCGGCAGAGTAGGTTTGGCGTCTGCGGGAGTCCACCACCATCTCCTTGGTCTTCAGAGTGCCCGCGTTGATGAGGAGGTGGTTCTGCTGACACCAGTCCATAAAGTCCTGCGCGAGTCCTCTGTACTCTGCATCGTCGTCGTCGTCCGTGATTAGTCCGATGATGGCAGTGTCATCAGAGAACTTCTGCAGAACACAGCTGTCCGTGTCGCGTCTGAGGTCTGTAGTGTAGAGGGTGAAGAGCAAGGGCGCGAGGACGGTAACCACACTGCAGGTCCGAATGTCCGACAAACAGTCCCGTGTGGGGCTCTCACAAACTGGGGTCGGTTTGTGAGGTCCAGGATCAACTCTGCCATGTCGTAGTAACACACCAGCCGTCTCCAGCTAGTCCCGTTGTTTCGGGAGCAGCGGCTGGATGTCGCTTGAGAGATCAAAAAATAGGATCCTCACAGTGCTGCCAGGTTTCTCCAGGTGAGAGTGAGTGTGAGAGTGAGAGAGTGTGAGAGAGTGTGAGAGCCACTGCCCTGAAGCTGTTGAGGTCTTTGGCGCGTGAGGTCTTTGGCGCAGCTTGGTTGTCGGTGTCTTGGGCACTGGTACCACACAGATGGTCTTGCAGACCTGTGGTACCACCCTCAGCTTCAGGCTCATGTTGAAGACATGCTCCATAACTCCACACAGCTCATCTGCGCAGGACTTCAGGATCCTGGAGCTGATGCAGTCTGGTCCTGCTGCCTTCCTTGTTTTAATCCTCTTCGCTCTCTCCTCACCTGTGCTGCTGTGACAGTACGTGGATGGGCCTGTGTGCTGCTGGGGGGGATGGGTGAGTCCAGGTGCAATGGTTGTGGTGAGCTGAAAGGCCGAAGCAGAGGTGTGAAGAGGAACGGGTGTGGGCCATTGTCCAGATGTGGAGGTGAGAGCATGCAGCTGTGCAGGGGGAGGGGTGGGTGATGGATCAAATCTCAGATAGAACGTGAGAGTTTAGTTAATTCACCCAATGTAGATCCCCCTCTGTCTGGACAGGTGGGACTTTGAAGCCTGAGATGGTTTTCATGCTCCTCCAAACTCCTTGAGTGTTCTGCTGCTGCAGTTGCTCCTCCATTTTCCTCTTGTAGCTGGCTTCCGCCTGCCTGATCCTCCTCAGCTTCTTCTGCACAGTCTTCAGCTCCTCCTTGTTCCTTGACTTGCAAGCTCTCTTCTCCCTCAGCAAAGCTTTCAATTCATGGTTAATCCACGGCTTTGTTTTTTGGAAAACACTGCAACGTCTCGGAGTTGGTAGTTTTTTTTGTGCCTGGGTGGCTTTTGGGGGGTGTTTTTTTGGTTTTGTTTTTGTGTAGCTTTTTCGAAACAAGTTTATGTAGTCCGTGATGCACTCTGTGATGGGTGTTGATGTCCTCTTGTTCCCGTCTGGGTCATAAAGTTCAGACCAGACAGTGGAGCTAAAGCACTCCCTCAGGGCCTCCTCGCTCTAAGCAGTCCACCTCTTCACCAGATGGGGCACCACAGGCTGCCTGTGCAAAATGGGTTCATACACAGGCCGCAGATGTACAAGGTTGTGGTCAAAGTTACCACTTCTCGTTCACAAACACAGTCAGGCCTCCTCCTCTCTTCTGACCGCTCTCCCTTGTTCTGTCTGCTCGCAGCAGATGAAAGTGGTCCAGAGCAATAATAGAGTCCCGCATTTCTGGGGTTAACCGTAGTTGGTGAGAAGCTGGAGCCCACTCCACACAGAGGCGGGGTTGTTGTCAAAGAACTGCTGCTTCAGACACGTATTGTACTGTGATCTAGCTCTCGACACCGTTGAGGGTTTTGTCCCTGCTAAATCCGTACTTCGCACCTTTGTAGCAATCTCTGTCACCTGCCCTGTGCGCTGCCTCCTCCTGCTGTCTTAACTATCTCAGTTTTGGTGTGAAGCAGGGTTTGTCATTATTGAAAGTGACTTTGGTGTGTGATGGTATAATGCTGTCCTCACAGAATCGAATGTATAACGACAGTGTACTCATCCAAATTTTGTGGGGTTTGGGGTATCTGTGGCAGCTCTGAAAACCTCCCAGTCTGTAATGTCCAAACACCCACGTAGCTTGGAAAGCTTCAGCCTCTGGCTGTATGTGGGGATCAGGTGAACCATGGCGTGATCTGAAAAGCCCCATGCCCATGGGATAATACACGAGTCGTCCGGGTAGTCCGTTCCACACTCAACCTAGTCCAACAGCGCGCGCTTTTCTTCTTGCATGTTTGCGCTCGGTGGATTGTAAACAACAGAGACTTGCGGCAGCCAAGGCCACTCTAGCAGGCTGAAGAAGCACAGGATCAGGTTCAAGGATCTTTCCTTGGCTGAGACGTTCCTCAAATAAAAGAGGCCGTTGCACTGATTCTCCGATGAGGCTGGTCTGAAGAGATGCTGGATCAGAGTTTTGTTGTAGACTTAAAAAGCTGCAAAAGTTGAGTTTCCATGATGCAGTTTAAATCACATCTAAGAAAAACTGGCACAGATTTATGGGAGAGAAAAGTTAGCTTCCACGGGTGTGTCTCTCTGGAATGCTCTTTGTTCTGTGGGTTAGCTTAGAATTGCTAGGCCAGAGATAAGTCCTTTTCTCATCTCCCTGGTTAAGATCCTCCCTTCTTGAAGAACTGATGGAACTGAGTTTGTCTTCTCCTCTCTCACAGACCCCTGAGGGGTTGGTTTTGCACAGTGTTCAGTGTTCAATCAATCAGCACGCATGCTGAGTTGATCAGAGAAAAGATCCAGAATAATGCAGCCATTGTTTAGCATTAACCTCAGGCCACATAGTTACAAGGGTAATATTGTTCAAAAGAGAAGTCACAAAACAGTTAAATGAACATGCAGAACACAATAACATTATGTACAGTAAATTTATCTTGTGGACAAAGTCTGCAATCAGATGATTGATTTCTAAAATCACAGTCTTTTTAGCATTTTAACCTTTGTCTTGGGAGAGAAAATGGCTCAGTTCATTTTAATTTAAAAGCACTCATTTGATGGAAAAGGTTTTTTCCCAACATTCAAAGCATGAAGTTTGTGCTCCATCAGAGACACCATAAATCTCCACGTGGGAGTTTAGTTTTTCTCTCAGATCATAAAGATTTTTCACCATTTGTGTTTCTTTTTTGCCAAGGCTATGGCTATAATTTTTCCTCTCAAGACTGCTTTAGAAGCACCCCGGAGGATGAACGGCGAAGTTTTCCCCAGTATCATTTTCCTCCAGATAAGTCTTAATGTCATTTTCAGAATCAGAATCAGAAAGAGTTTATTGCCATTGTCAATGAACAAAATTCAAAAACGTAGGAACTTGTCTCGGCCTTAATGTGCAACATAAAACACTGAGTAATAATAAAAAACAACATATATTCAATCAAAAAAAGGGCATGCATTAGGAAACAATTTAAAATTACTATACAATAAAAATAAAAATAGGCATTTCTATGTACACAAGTTTACAGTTATGTTTAAAGTTGTAGTGCAGAAAGTGACAGTGCAGTGAGTGGTTGAATATTGCAGTTAAAGTGACAGGTGTTTTGAAGTGTTCATGAGTCCAACGGCAGAGGGAAAGAAACTATTCTTATGGCGGGAGGTTCTGGTCCGGATGGACCGTAGCCTCCTGCCTGAGGGGAGTGGTTCAAACAGACCATGTCCAGGGTGAGAAGGGTCAGCTGTGATCCGACCTGCTCGTCCCAGAGCCCTGGATGACGTACAGGTCCTGCAGAGATGGAAGTCTGCAGCCGATCACCTTCTCAGCAGAGCGCACAATGCGCTGTAGTCTCTGTTTGTCCCTGGCTGTGGCTCCAGCGTACCACACGGTGATGGAGGAGGTGAGGATGGACTCAATGATGGCCTGTGGTGGGGGTTGGTGTAGAACTGCACCATCATCTGCACTGGCAGCTTGGCTTTCCTCAGCTGCCGCAGAAAGTACATCCTCTGCTGGGCCTTCTTGATGAGGGAGCTGATGGAGGGCTCCCACTTGAGGTCCTGGGTGATGGTGGTGCCCAGGAAGCGGAAGGAGTCCACGGTGGTGATGGGGGAGTCTGTCATGATGAGGGGGGGCTGGGGGGCTGTGGCTTTCCTGAAGTCCACGATCATCTCCACTGTCTTCTGGGCGTTGAACTCCAGATTGTTACCTGATGGTGTTGGTTTGGTGTTGTTGTTGGTGCTGCTGCACCAGGACACCAGCCGGTCCACCTCCCTCCTGTAGAAAGACTCATCCCCGTCCGAGATGAGCCCGATGAGGGTGGTGTCGTCCGCAAACTTGATGAGTTTTACGGAGTCGTGGCTGGAGGTGCAGCAGTTTGTGTACAGGGAGAAGAGCAAGCAGAGGAGAAAGTACACAGCCCTGTGGAGCTCCTGTGCTGATAGTCCGAGTGTCTGAGACATTCTTCCCAGCCGCACGCACTGCCTCCGATCCGTCAGGAAGTCAGTGATCCACCTGCAGGTGGAGTCAGGCACGTTGAGCTGGGAGAGCTTGTCCTGGAGCAGAGCAGGGAGGATGGTGTTGAACGCAGAGCTGAAGTCCACAAACAGGATCCTGGCGTAGGTTCCCGGGGAGTCCAGATGCTGCAGGATGAAGTGGAGTGCCAGGTTGATGGTGTCGTCCACAGACCTGTTGGCTCTGTAGGCGAACTGCAGGGGGTCCAGCAGGGAGGAGGTGAAGGACTTGAGGTGGGGCAGGACCAGGCGTTCAAATGACTTCATGACTACAGACGTCAGCGCCACAGGCCTGTAGTCATTAAGTCCAGTGATCCGGGGCTTCTTGGGGACGGGGACAATGATGGCAGACTTGAAGCAGGCTGGGACATGGCATGACCCCAGGGAGGTGTTAAAAATGTCTGTGAAGACGGGGGTTAACTCTCGTGCGCAATGTCTTAATGTAGCGGCAGAGACGACGTCTGGTCCAGCAGCTTTTCGGGGGTTGGATTTCCGAAATAGCCTGTGAAACATCCTGTTCCTGAACTGAGAGGGTGGTGGGGGAGGTGGGGGTGACCAGGTTTGGGTTGGCGGAGGTGGCCACCGTGGGGGAGGGGGTGGTCACATCAAACCTGGAGTAGAAGGTGTTAAGTTGCTCAGCCAGTTTTCGATTGTCCGCAGCAGGGGGGGCTCGGGGCTTGTGGTTGGTGAGGAGCCGGAGCCCCCTCCACACGGAGGCGGGGTTGTTGTCAGAGAACTGCTGCTTCAGACGCGTATTGTACTGTGATCTCGCTCGAGAAACCTCTTTGCTAAATCCATACTTTGCGTCTTTGTAGCGCCCCCTGTCACCAGCCCTGTGCGCTGCCTCCTTCTGCTGCCTTAACTGCCTCAGTTTTGGAGTGAACCAGGGTTTGTCATTGTTGAAAGTGACTTTGGTTTGTGTTGGTATGATGCTGTCCTCACAGAATCGAATGTATGACGTCACAGTGTCCGTGTACTCATCCAAACTCTCTGTGGCAGCTCTGAAGACCTCCCAGTCTGTAATGTCCAAACAACACACGTAGCTCCTCCACTGCCTCATTGGTCCACTTCTTAGAGGTCCTCACTGCAGGTTTGGAGAGCTTCAGCCTCTGCTGTACGTGGGATCAGGTGAACCATGGCGTGATCTGAGAAGCCGAGAGCAGCGGCGAGCCACGGCGCGGAAGGCGTTACTGACTGTTGGTGTAACAGTGATCCAGCGTGCTCTGCTCTCTGGTCGGAACTTTAATAAACTGTCTGTACTTTGGTAGTTCGTGGCTGAGATTCCCCTTGTTAAAATCACACCCAGGATAATAGACAAAGAGTCCGGGAAGGTCCGCTCCACACTCAGAATCTGGTCCGCGAGCGCGCGCTGTGCCACGTGCACGTTTTGCGCTCGGCGGGATGTAAACAACAGCCAGAATGAATGAGGCGAACTCACGTGGCGAGTAGAATGGTTTGCAGTTAATGAACAGATATTCCAGATCAGGAGAGCAGTGTTTGGAGATCACAGTCACATCTGAAGACCAGGCCCCGTTGTTGATGTAAAAGCAGACTCCTCCGCCGCGTGTTTTACCCCCGGAGAGACCCTTATGACGATCCGCACGAAAGAGGCAAAACCCCTCGAGCTGCACGGCGCCGTCCGGGATCGGCTCACTGAGCCATGTCTCCGTGAAGCACGAAAAGGAGATGAAGAAAAGTCTCTGTTTCGTCTCATCAGCAGCGCCAGTTTGTCCATTTTGTTGGAGAGTGAGCGGACGTTGGAGAGGAAAATCCCAGGTAAGGGCGTCCGTGTACCGCGTCTCCTGAGCCGTACGAGGACCCCTGCACGTTTTCCTCGCCTGCGGCGTCTCACTCTTTTAGCCAAAAGAAGGGCTAATTCAGCAGCAGAAAACTAAAAAAACTGGAACTAGGTCCGTAGGAGTTGTTGTGCGGAAGGACAAGAGCTCTTCACGGGTGTAAGAGCACGCAGACACACAATTTACGAACATAATCAGACATAACAAAGAGCACAGAAAGGCCAGGGCATCCATCTGCGGCGCCATCTTGGATCATTTTACATTCTTCCCTTAAAGAAAGCAGACTGGCATTGAACATACAATCTTTCCTCCAAGTCTACAGTAATGTCGATAGGAGCACGGTCACTTAGGTCTATTATGCCTATATCTGTCTCAGTGATTTTAGATCAGTTTTTATTGAATTGGATTAGATAATATGTGGAATAGAAAAATTGGTATACTAGCGTGCCCTAGGGTTCATCTCCGTCCACATGTCAATCAGTCCTATATTCATTAATTTACAGAGCTTCTTATTTATTGTTCCTCCAGTGCCTCTTGATCTGGACACATTTCATTTAGGGTGGATGGAAAATTCCAATCGCGGCCACAGATTAGGGTTCCCTCAGAGTGGTTTGCAATCAGGTCCATAATATCTGTATAGAAGGCGATATCGCTCCCTGGTGGAGCATACACATTAAATTGAGTAAAAACCTTTCCATCAACAGTTGCTTTAACCAGTACATATCTGCCCTCTTTGGCTTTACATTTAAAATGTTGTTAAAAATAAATTCAGTTTGAATCAAGACCCCTCTCCTTTGTTTGTCTCTGTATGATGGATAGTAAGATTTTTAAACAAACTAAATTTGATTTGTTATTTTATGTTCAATATCATTCAAATGGGTCTCTTGTAAATATAAAAATGTCAATTTTTTCTTTTCTAATTTTTGTAAAAAATTGTGATTCTTCGAATGGGTTCAATATGCCGTTTAAGTTAAAGGATGCTACTTGTAACACGTCTGATGCCATTTGGTTGATTGAATAGATTTTTGCATTAATAATTTTCGAATGTTTTTAAACTCTCTGGTCGAACAACAAATAAACAACTATAGAAAAATGAAAAAGATAGAAAGGATAAAATAGAAAACAAAAGTATTCATTCTCCGGTGTGGTAAGTCCTTTTACCTTTCCAGTCACGTTGATCCTCAGCATTGCGGGATAAAGCGGAGCACTTGATCAAAAGCTTTGCATTTTTTGACCTCTCTCGCAGAGTAGTCATTGAAGAACGAGACTTGGAGCTTGTTTGTTCTGTTCTGTTCCGGTCTGCGGAGAGACGTCTTGATGTAGCCATGACACGCTGTTAATCAAAGAAGTTATGGAACGTCAGTATAGGACTCGGACGCTGGTTCAGGGCCAACTTTGGACACTCAGCGATGTGCATGGTTTATTTTTCCAGATTTTGTTGGAAGTTGTAGATATTCGGGGATGCAAGCCTCTCTGAACGGGGGCAGTAGCTCAGTGGTAGAGTGCTCGTCTTCTGATCCGAAGGTTGGCAGTTCGAACATTAACTCCCAACATTAACATTCTGGTAGAGCGGTCAGAACCACTGGCCCACAGGTTGGCGGCGAGATCGCAGCTGCCTTGGGTGAATCTCCCTGCCCCCAGTTCCTGGTTCCTTGATGTAAAGCTCTTTGAGTGCCTTGAAGGTAGAAAAGGGCTATATAAATGCGACCATTTACCATTTTAAACTTGACCACATCTTTTCCTTTAGTGTCCTCTGGATGACCAACAATCTGCAGATTATCTCTGCGATTATGATTTCCCCAAAAACCGCCACAATCACTGGAGCCCAGCCCAGAGCTAGTGTGAGTGGAGTAGAGGGCTGGCGCTGTGGCATGTAGGCTAGTGTAGGTGTAGCATGGCTTGTCTGGTGTAGCATGGCTTGTCTGGTGTGGCATTGTTGTTCTTCAATTTCTTAAGACATGTTCCCGAAATAAGCATCCAAACACATATGTCTGCTCCCAACATTGAATCTACCCAGGTGAACTTGTACTATAGACAGATAAATCCAACGGATTCGACTGTAATCAGATAGACCTGACTAAGCTAAGCGGAACCAATGCATCCTTCTGGATTCACTGGACATGACTGATTGTAAACTATTAGCATCAGGAAAATGGGGCAGATTACTGATCCTTAAAATATTCCAATATTGGTGCTGATATTACTGGTTAATCGGTATCAATGCATCCCTAATTAATATAATTAAAGAATTGCAATGATTCAACTGCAGCTGGTTAGAGATAGGCCTATTGGAGCTACAGAAAATGACTGCTAAAATGGTTCACAAATGTTGCCTGAAAGGTGGTGGTTTTTGTCAACGTCTCATAGGACAGCTATCAAGGCTTTTGAATAGCTTTTCCCTGACTTAACACGCTTTTAAAACTGAGCTTTACTGTACATTGATTAACGTCTCAGCCAAAGTAGCTCAAAATCACAGTAGTTGAAAATCACTAAAAACTGAATACTGCTACAATAAATCGTAATTGTAACACATGTGAACTTCAGACACAAGCCATATTAAACTTGTTAGATTTCTTAGAGTCCATTTTGTTTGACCTGAATGCTAATCACCACTGCAAGTTAATTATAATTGACAAGCATTTTATGCAGAACTCGCTGCAACAAAGTCATTTGGCATTTTCAAAATGCAGCGGCACTTTTGTATGATATAGTTGTATACATTTCAGCACCACAGCTGACAGTGAAGATTAGGACTATTCTGCTTTTTGAGCAGTTGATGCAGATTTCCTTTAAATGTTCACATTTGTTTATATTAGGACTAGAACCAAGATTGCCGCCGTTGGTGTACAGGTCACATATTTGTCATGAACCAATTTGCAAATCTTTGGCCCTACAACTACGCCACTGGCCTTGTGCTTGATGTAAACTTTTGAGCACGTGGTGTGAGTTAGTGTGGGCCTACACTAGAGCTGGCAGGGGCTCAACATGCCATGCTCCTCTGTTGACTCTGGCCACACACTCCTCACTCGCGGTTTCACATGTGGCCAGACCTGAGCAAAGGGAACAGAGATGCTTGTCTAACATTTCCGGGCCAATCGCACGCCAGCTCCAGTTTTCAGAGGGCGCACACACGGACACATGCTGGCGCCGTGCGGTTAAGGCTGTCCGCTACATTCCAGGTGGAGGCAACCCTTTAACATCCCGATTACTTCATTTTGTGGAGAGGCAATTATTATTATTTACAGATCTGTTCAAGTGGGCTATCCACCGTTTCCAGTGCTATAATAGGCCTGATGACAATTAGTTACTTCAAAGTAGTAGTACAGCGTAGTAGTAATTAGGAGTGTACGTTGCATTGGGTGCAAACGTGATGTTGCGCTGCATCCACGGGATAAGCGCTAACATTTTATTTTTTCCAATATAAATGTAGAAAACGAAAACAATTAAACAAGACCAGAGTGTAGACAGAGAGAGTAGACAAAGTTCAAAACCACAAGACATCCAAGGAGAGGGGGGGGACATCAAATGTCCATTTTCAAATCAGGTCAGAATGTGATTTTTTTCCATTAAGACAATGTCCAACATAACGTGAGTCCCATCCTTGATTGACGGTGTAATTTGGGTCATACTTTTTCATAATTTTTTTTGTGAGGGCCTTTTTTGCCAGTGCCAGAAGGATGCTTCCAGATGTAACGGTTTGTGTCCATGGCAGGAGTCCTGGGGTCCAATATAGTTCTGAAATCCAGTAGGATGATGGTGTCTGAAGCGCTTTACTGATCTCAGTCCAATATTTTTGAGCAACAGCAACACATGATAGTGGTTTGCCTCTTGGCTACCAGAATTTCTCCAGCAGTCAGAACATTCTTATGAATAGAACTTTGACATGGCGTTATGAAAAAATGTGTCACACTTGGCTGTCCAAATTGTTAATAGTTTGATAGGCAGAAAAAAAAAGTATGATTTACAAAACAAACTAAAGCTGTTGGAACCTAAACATGTTGAAAACAAAAATCCTCAAATTCTACAGGAAATAAAAAAGACACAGGGATAGATTAATGACCTGGCCTCACAAGACAAAAAAAAAAAAAAAAAAATAAAAAAAAAAAAAAAAAGATCTTCACCAAACAAAGATACTATGAAAGCGGATAAAAGTTCTCAAAATGATTAGCTTGGAAGCTTAGAATATAACAGGCAGAGAGAGCAATTTTTAAAATACGAGCTAGGCAGAATAATGTAATTTTCACCAAGACCAAATACAATCATCATTTCAATCCTTCTATAGAAAACATTTTACCAAAATATCCTGAACAATTTACCTGTACGACGGAGTATAAGGGCCGACCCAATTTTTTTTTAAATGCAAGGCACTACGAGAATAAACTTGTTAAAATGTACGTGAATGAACTCGAAAATTAACAAGAATAAAGTCATACATTTATGAGAATAAAGTCATAGTCAAAATAAAGTTGACATTTAAACATTTAGGGGCCGGTGTCAATGTTCCGATTCAAAGTGACGTGGGCAATCCCCACGCCCAGGACGCAAACGAATGGGCTTGGAAGAGTAAACAGCTTAGAACTACATAAAAGCAAGACAGATCGCCGCTGCAGTTTAGCAGCACCTTTCCTGTTACGCATCATTCCCAAACAGTTGTATCTATCCTTTACTTTCTCCATGGCGTAACCGTAGTGGACCAGCCGTGCTCCGTGCCACAGCCACCCGCAGACAGGGGGAGGAGCCTCGGTGTTACGTCTCAGTTTTACGCACAGATTCTAACCTTTTTGGCATCCCTTCGACAAACTTGGTAAAACACCAGCACACACTGGACAGCATAGTGGTGGTGAGAAATTTTTTGGGGCATGCACCAACTGTGTAGCGGAAGAAGATGGATGGCACCAATTGTGTTCATGTTTGTTAGCGATGTTTTATGCACACGACATCATCCATACAAGTTTCTTACAGCCGAGTAACACAACTACAACCTTACACACCCATGCAGCCCAGGTTGATAACTACAATGAGGGGACACTATAGGAGCTTTGGCCCCATGCCCGCGGTACAGGGTCTGGAGCACTGCTATGCAGTGCGCACGGTCCACAAGTCAGTAGTGGTGTGTTGTAAAACATATGCACACAAATAACTCATATGAACGGTGACTTTATACAAAGTTTAGAAAGGGTGAAGTGGCCGAAGTCGAGGGAGCAAATTATTGCCGACAATTGTCCAAGACTCTCTCACCTGCGGCTGTGGCTCTGACCGTGGTCAGTGTCCTGCCCAGTGCCCAGAAGCTGAGCTCCGTACGCAGGCCCTTAACCAGAAGGACATGGGGGCACTGCACGGGGGAAATGACTGATTGACTGTCTGTGATGTCTAAAAGGCCCGCATTATAAAGTTCGATATTGATTGTGGGCTTTGTAAACTTTTAACTCATCCAAGCCATTTCGACTACAACTTTATTCTTGTTAATTTACGAGTTTATTCTCACTAATGCCCCGCAATTTTCTTCATTTGGGTTGGCCCTTATACAAAACAAAAAATTAGGTACTGAAATAACATTATTTATTATTATTAATAATAATAATAATAATAAATGTTGTGGCTCTTTACGATTGTCCAACATCAAGAATCAAAATTGTCATTTGACAGACCCACCAACTTTGGAAAGGGGAGTGAGACAGGGCTGTGCTTGGTCCCTCCTGTTGTTCCCCTTGTACTTGGAACCAACAATGGGAAACAATTTATAGTGTCTCAATTGATGGGACAGAACATAAAATTGGCTGCTACACAGATGATATCCTACTATATCTGACCAAACAATACATGTCCATACCCAATGGGATGAGTTTCCGTTATATTGGTCCAATTTCTGGAAACAAATTTAATGTACAGACAACACAAAATCCCCTTACTGGCGCCCCCCTCTGTCCTTTAGAAAGACAGCCATTTAAATGGCAAACAGAATCCCTTAAATATTTCGGTGTGGTACTCCATAAACAATCTTAGAGAAAAACTATAATCCTTTTTTCTCCACTATAAAGAAAGATCTGGAAAATGTTACCCTTATCCCATACTTAATTCAAAGGATTGAAACTATCAACATGAATATTTTGTACAGATTTCTCCATCTGTTCCAGACTCCAGTTTCCATTCCCAACCGGCTGTATGATGAGTGTAAAAAAACAATTTTGAGATTTGTATGGCAAGGGGAAAAAACTCGTATCAGATTTAAAACCCTACAACTATCAAAAGAAAAAGGAGGCAGGGTTGACCTTGTCTGAGAAATGATTTCAGCTCAAATAAGAGCTTTGCTGGTGTGACCCAGAATATGAAGCTCAATGGAAGAATATTGAGATTAATGTTGTGCCGGGGGTTCCTGTGCAGGCCTTACTGGCAGATGCATGACAGTCGAGTCATTTGGGGGGGGTGGAGAACCCTTGGGTGAAGTCTGTTCTTACAATATGGAAGGAGCTAATCAAAGCACAAAACCTAAACAAAACTGGCTGTTATTTGGTGCAAAGCCTTGGTCATAAACCACAGATTCGAGAATTAAAATCTGGAGAATACATTTTGCACAAGATTGTAAAAGATATTCACATAAAAAGTATCCTTTGGCTTGGAGAAGCAGGACTTTTATAGGCATTTACAAATAAAGAATTATTATATCCAAGAGATTAACCAAAGCAATGACCACCGTAAACCCTTCGATTTATTTATTAAACCTTATAAATCGGAACTCTCAATGGGAATAATATCTAAATGATGTAAATGTAGACGCTTCAGGCAATGGGACTAATATCTAAATTATTTAAATGTAGACAATTCAGGCAGCTACTCTAATCATATTAAAATAAATGGGAGCGAGAGAGGGTCACTTTAATTTGACTGACAATTAATGGGAAAGTTTATGTATTTCTCAGTGGAGAACCACGAATTCACATGTTTGGAGGCAATTTTGTTGGAAAAATGTGTCACTTTTCTTTATAACACCATGTCAAAGTGCCCATTATTCACAAAGGAAAATGGTCACATTTATATGTGCTTTTTTACTGTCAAGGCACTCAAAGCTCTTTACATCAAGGAACCAGTCAGCCATTCACACACACACACACCAGATGTTCGCAGACACTGGGTTAAGTGTCTTGCCCAAGGACACAACGGAAGTATTCACCACTGAGCTACTGCTGCCCGACAAGGAAATGCAGACTGGAGAAACTGTGGCATCCAGGAGGCAAACCACCATCATGTGTTTTGGGAATGTCCTGACGTTCAGGGTTATTGGACTGAAATTAATCATGCACTGCAGACTGTTTTTGACATCCACTTAATTTTAGAACAATGTATCTGGGCCTCAAAACTCCTGCCATGGACAAAATATATGGATACCTTTGAAATAAACTTTTGGCAGCAGGAAAAAAGGCCATCACAAAGAAATGGATGACACAAACATCACCAACGATCAAGGACTGGACTGACAATAGACAAATGGAAAAACTAACATTTGGAAATGTACAAATGTAACAGACTGTGGACCAACAAGGATGTTGTTTTAATTCATCTTTTGTTAGTAAATGTCCTTTTTATTATTCCCAATTTTGCTCTCTGGTTCCGGTCTGTCTTTCTTCCCTTCTCTTCTCTTACACACACACACACGCACGCACGCACCTCGACTAAATCAAATAACGTTGCTCCAAAAGACAGCACCTCTCTAAACTCCTTTCTTTAGAGTAACCTTTACTCTTGCATTTTATAAAGTTGTGTATTAGGTACATTTGATCATTCTCCCGTACTTATTTCCAAGTAAAGGTTACATGTCATCACTACTCTCTCATTTATTACAATTTTTAAACTTATACGGTACTTATAATACAACAATGAAAAAACAATGTTGCGTGCATGAATATCTTTATTTTTGTAAATCACCAGTTAGTCTAAGAATACCGTTTTAGTCCAAATCAATAAACAAATGATCAGACTTAAATGAGAATCAAGCAGCAGTGTACAGAAAATAAACCCAGAAAAGTGAAGCTGCTCCGAGTGTTTTAGTGCAGGTCATTACTGTGTGAGTCCAGTCTAGTGCCCAGAGGTGTTTTTAGACTTTGTCCAGAGCAGATGAGATCCACTCCCTCCATGTGCCTGTAGAGAGTCTGAAGTCATGTTCACACAGCAGCAGCAGCTGGTGAGAGGCTGGAGGTCCAGGGCTCTTCAGACCGTGACCACAGTGATCTTCTCCTGAACAATCACACAAAGAAACCAAAACACTTCAGTGTACAGTCACAAAGAATGTTTTACTGTTGCATCTGATGTGGAGCAGAGATTTGAACTGACTACGAGGAGTCCACTGAGCACATGGCTCTACGGGACTGGGACAGGACTGGTACAGGGACAAAACTGGGACAGGACTGGTTAAAGGACAGGGACAGGACCCAGCTGTTATCAATGACATAAGTAAAACTTTTAATACAACTACAAAACTATTCATTCCATGTAAATATTGGCTCAAATGTGATTTCGCAGACGTCCAAACCATAAAGCGATGGTCATATCAAGTGATATCGCCGTGTGGTACGCTGGAGCCACAGCCAGGGACAAACAGACTACAGCGCATTGTGCGTTCTGCTGAGAAGGTGATCGGCTGCAGACTTCTATCTCTGCAGGACCTGTACGTCTCCAGGGCTCTGGGACGAGCAGGTCGGATCACAGCTGACTCTTCTCACCCTGGACATGGTCTATTTGAACCACTCCCCTCAGGCAGGAGGCTACGGTCCATCCGGACCAGAACCTCTCGTTTCTTTCCCTCTGCCGTTGGACTCATGAACACCTGTCATTTTAACTGCAACGTTTCAATCACTTCCTGCACTACAACTGTAAATTTAACGGTAAATTCTTGTTTACATAGTAAGCCTATTTCTATTTTATACTATAGTAAATTTTAACTCTAATGCATGCCCCTTTAATTTCATATGTTGTTTTTATTGTTGATCAGTGTTTTATGTTGCACCTTAATGCCATTCATTGACAATGGCAAAAAACCTTTTCTGATACGCTGATTCTGAAGTGGTGGTGATTAACCATTTAAGCCCAACTTTACCACACAATGTCAACTCATTGACTATGTGCAACAATACAACCGTTTTACACAGATCTAAAAAATTCAAACAAACATTCTAACATTTTTATTGTGCAATTCAAATATTTGAGTAAATATATAATTGACTTACCAGATAACTTTTTGAAGAAAATGCTGTGGTAAATCCCACTGCAGAGATGCATCCCTCAAAGTGCACTTGTCCAGACGGATTTCAGGAAGTGCCCAGTCAGAGCATGTCCATGTTCAAAATGAGCTTACACAGCTATGATGAGTCAACTTGTGGAAAGATGTCATTTAAAGAACAAAGCTGAAGTAAAGCTACAGACATTGTGGTCTTTAGGTTGGCTAAACCACTGTGAGTAAAGGTAAAGCAACTATTCCAAGTACAATGAACAATACTGCATATATTGCGTTCAAAGTAAAAGGTTACTAATGTTCAACTAAAATCTTGGACAGTAAGGGTTCCTTGATTTGATCAAATACAAACTTTCAAGATTTGTATTTCCAGTGCACTTTATGATTCTGTTCGATGTATTACATTGGAATAAGAACAGTAAACATTATAAAATAATAGACTGCAGTATTTGCCACAGTGAATGAAGGATACAGCCAGGGATTACTTCGTACTTTTAGGTTAAAACACCAAATTTAAACTCATTATCATGATAGAACGTTTATTCACCTGAACAACCCGATCCTCTGACGAGCTGCACAGCGTTCACAGCCTTACCCCCGTGTCGGAGCTGCCACAGCGTTCACAGGCCTTACCCCCGTGTCGGGAGCGCCACAGCGTTCACAGGCCTTACCCCCGTGCGGACGCCACAGCGTTCACAGCCTACCCCGTGTCGGAGCTGCCACAGCGTTCACAGGCCTTACCCCGCGTGTCGGGAGCTGCCACAGCGTTCACAGGCCTTACCCCCGTGTCGGGAGCTGCCACAGCGTTTCACAGGCCTTACCCCCGTGTCGGGAGCTGCCACAGCGTTCACAAGGCCTTACCCCCGTGTCGCGGAGCTGCCACAGCGTTCACAGGCCTTACCCCGTGTCGGGAGCTGCCACAGCGTTCACAGGCCTTACCCCCGTGTCGGGAGCTGCCACAGCGTTCACAGGCCTTACGCCCGTGTCGGGAGCTGCCACAGCGTTCACAGGCCTACCCCCGTGTCGGGAGCTGCCACAGCTTCACAGGCCTACCCCCGTCGGAGCTGCCACGCTTCACAGCCTTACCCCCGTGTCGGGGAGCTGCCACAGCGTTCACAGGCCTTACCCCCGTGTCGGGAGCTGCCACAGCGTTCACAGGCCTTACCCCCGTGTCGGGAGCTGCCAACAGCGTTCAACAGAATCTGTCCAACAAGTGTGTCACATGACAAAGAGGACAGTGGACATGAGGACAATTGGAACACAAGAGTTAACAGTGGACATGTTACCTGTCCACTGTCTTTCTATGCTCTGCAGACTAAAGACCGGGCCTGCTCTGCTCTGCTCTGATCTGATCTCCCGTGCACTGTTCCTCCGTGACTGCCGTTAAACATTTTCGAGCCCCTTTTTTAACTGTCACAAGCCCGGGGCTTGTTCCTGCTGCTGCACAGTGCTCACTGAAGCTAACGGGGAGAACCGAGCGAAGGACCGCCTCTCTCCGCCGTGCACAGCGAGCCAAATGAGAGGCCGACAAGGAGCTCACCTCACCTGGGTCCCCGGTGATGTGGCGGGAACGTGTCTACTCAGCACGCGGCTTCTTGTCGCCAAAAATCTGGTCCAAAATATATCGAGCTTCATAGCTGTTTCTCCGCAGCCATTTTGAGCCGCGCTGATATCAGGAGCAGGTGGGGGCAATTGTTAACGTGTTAGTTTTAAAGTACCCTTTACTGTAATACGCGCCTTCAAATGTTATGGTATTTTAATTAAGTGAAAAATCCATTGATGAAAGTGTTTCTTTAAATTTGTATTCTTTTGCAGCAGATTGTGATAGTGTTTAGTCGGTGAGTGTAGCACCCCCGCTGGACATAAAATGGTACAGTCCAAAACGTTGAAGCGCAGCCAATCAGAAACCGAGAACAGAGCTGTAGTATTCAACAGAGGTGACGCTATTTTATTTATGAAATGTGTACATTTTGTGTCTTTGAAAACTCCATTTCGTCCATAAATATACACCACCAGGATCCTCAAATAACTTCAATTCAGCATCGACTGAGTCAGATTTCGTGAAAAAAAAAAAAAAAAAAAAAAAGATCATATGACTTTTGTATTTTTTTAACAACTAAATCAATTAATTGACAGAATAATCGCTAGACTAATCGGTTTTCAAAATCATCATTAGTTGAAGCCTTCATTAAAGAGAATACTTTGTTCCACAGAAAGTTGCTGAAGGCCTTTTTTTCCAGACTTTGTGTTGACCCTGTATTCAACATAGTCAACATACTTGATAAATAATCATGCAAAATACAAATGAGAACACTAGAACAGCAGTCACAGTTGTGGAAAGAGTACTAGAAATGTACTCATGTAAAAGCAGGAGAAGAGATGGTTTGAAAGAGTAGTTAAGGGAGGCCATTTATGTTAAAAAGAGAATCCTCTTTAAACACAAATGGAGGTATCAGGTTCAATCATCCGGTAGTGTACAGCAGTATTTTGAACCCATGGGACAGCGTCAGCCCTGGCCAATCAGATGCTAATCAAGTGCTCATTAGTGATGAGCACTTGATTAACTGTAGTTCTATGAGTACGTGCTTAGCCCAAGTAAAGTTACATTTAGGTAACTTCAATTTAGAACAGGGGTCTCCAATTAATTATGTTTTCCAGGGGGCCAGATTTTCATCCGGGGGCCGGACTACAAAATTTTACAACAAATTTTATGTTGTATTTCTTTAGATCCACAAACAAGTCACAGTGGCACAATTCAACACCAGAACTCAACACAGGACTTTTAGGTTCAGGGAATTGAAAACATCGGAACAATATGGACCCGACTAAAAAGCAGGACTAAAGCACTTAAAACCCAGTGTTGACCAGAAACATGACTCGACTAGTGCAGAGCAGACCTGGACCAAGACCAGGGTTAAACCAAGACTAAACCAACCATAGATAAACTATAAAGCAGGACTAAAACAGGGACTAAAGCAGGACTAAAACAGGTCTAAAGCAGGACTAAAGCAGGTCTAAAGCAGGACTAAACAGGACTAAAGCAGGACTAAAACAGGTCTAAAGCAGGACTAAAGCAGGTCTTAAAGCAGGACTAAAGCAGGTCCTAAAGCAGGACTAAAACAGGACTAAAACAGGACTAAACAGGACTAAAGCAGGACTAAAGCAGGTCTAAAACAGGTCTAAAGCAGGTCTAAAGCAGGTCTAAAGCAGGACTAAAACAGGACTAAAGCAGGACTAAAGCAGGTCTAAAACCGGTCTAAAGCAGGACTAAAGCGGTCTAAAGCGGACTAAAGCGGACTAAAGCAGGACTAAAACAGGACTAAAGCAGGACTTAAAGCAGGACTAAGCAGACTAAAGCAGGTCTAAAGCCAGGACTAAAACAGGACTAAAACAGTTAAAGCAGACTAAAGCGGGTCTAAAGCAGGACTGAAAGCGGGACTAAAAGCAGGACTAAAACAGGACTAAAGCTGGGACTAAAGCAGGTCTAAAGCAGGACTAAAACAGGACTAAAACAGGTCTAAAGCAGGACTAAAGCGGGTCTAAAGCAGGACTAAAGCGGGACTAAAGCAGGACTAAAACAGGACTAAAGCGGGACTAAAAAGCAGGACTAAAGCAGGTCTAAAGCAGGACTAAAACAGGACTAAAACAGGACTAAAACAGGACTAAAGCAGGACTAAAGCAGGTCTAAAACAGGTCTAAAGCAGGTCTAAAGCAGGACTAAAAACAGACTAAAGCAGGACTAAAGCAGGACTAAAGCAGGACTAAAGCAGGCCTAAAGCAGGACTAAAGAGGATAAAGCAAGGAGACTAAACAGTCTAAAGCAGGACTAAAGCAGGACTAAAGCAGGTCTAAAGCAGGACTAAAGCGGGTCTAAAGCAGGACTAAACGGGGACTAAAGCAGGACTAAAACAGGACTAAAGCAGGACTAAAGCAGTCTAAAGCAGGACTAAAGCAAGGACTAAAGCAGGTCTAAAGCAGGACTAAAAGCAGACTAAAGCAGACTAAAGCAGGTCTAAAGCAGAGACTAAAGCAGGACTAAAGCAGGTCTAAAGCAGGTCTAAAGCAGGACTAAAGCAGGACTAAAGCAGGACTAAAACAGGACTAAAGCAGGACTAAAGCAGGACTAAACAGGTCTAAAGCAGGACTAAAGCAGGACTAAAGCAGACTAAAACAGGACTAAAACAGGACTAAAGCAGGTCTAAAGCAGGTCTAAAGCAGGACTAAAGCAGGACTAAAGCAGGTCTAAAGCAGAGACTAAAGCAGGTCTAAAGCAGGACTAAAGCGGGACTAAAGCAGGACTAAAACAGGACGAAAACAGGACTAAAGCAGGACTAAAGCAGGACTAAAGGACAGACTAAAACAGGACTAAAACAGGACTAAAGCAGTCTAAAGCAGGTCTAAAGCAGACTAAGCAGGACTAAAGCAGGTCAAAGCAGGTCTAAAGCAGGACTAAAGCAGGACTAAAGCAGGTCTAAAGCAGGTCTAAAGCAGGACTAAAGCAGGACTAAAGCAGGTCTAAAGCAGGACTAAAGCAGGTCTTAAAGCAGGACTAAAACAGGACGAAAACAGGACTAAAGCAGGACTAAAGCAGGTCTAAAGCAGGACTAAAGCAGGACTAAAACAGGTCTAAAGCAGGTCTAAAGCAGGACTAAAACAGGACTAAAACAGAACTAAAGCAGGATTATTTTAAATATCCTGCAAAAGATGAGCAAACACGGAAAACTCAAGACTGGTAACGCTACGGGAATTCTGTTAATTCTGTTAATTGACAATGGCAATAAACCTTTTCTGATTCTGATTCTGATCAGGTTTTGGGTTCCATGCACTTTTTTTAGCATGAATCCTTTTTTTTTTCTTTTTCCTTTCTTATTTTCTTTGTTTTCCTTTCATCTGTTTCCTGTTTTGTAGTTCTTGTATTTGTATGTTGTGTTCGTCCAGAGAATATGGGGACATACGTATATTGAAATTGGCGAAATCATACCAACGCCATCAGAACTAGTCACTAGTTGTGCCATAATTTTAACCCTTTTTTTAATTGGAAGCCATTGCTTTGTTTTATTTGGCTCTTTGTGTCATGTTCTCTGTGTATTTGTTTCATATTTTTATTCTCAATTTTTAATGAAAAATTAAATTAAAAAAAAAAAAACAAGAAGAAGAAGTAGAGGTAGGAAAATACATGAAAGCTTTTAGGAGAATATAATTCCTGAGGTGCTTATTAACTCAGGAGTTGAAGTCCCTCCCATCACAATCGAAACAGCACATCGCCTGGGCAAACCAAGACCAGCAGCTGATAAACCACGAAGTCAGATTATGAGGTTTCTCAACGACCCTGAAAAGGAATGCGTCCTGAAGGCTGCAAGGGTTAAAGGAGACCTCCAGTACGAAGGCAAGCGTGTCTTCTTCGCTCCAGATATTCCATACGAGGTTCGCCAACAACGGCAAAAGTTCCACCACATCTATGAGGAGCTGCAATTTTCAAACTGAATAGTTTTTGAACAGAGTTTTGAATGTAAGGATAAAGAAGGCAGATATGTACTGGTTAAAGGGAATATTAATGGAAAGGTTTTCACCCTCTTAAATGTGTATGCGCCACCAGGGAGTGATATCACTTTCTATCTGAGGGAACGATTGGAATCTTCGCATTCAGCCTACACTGGACATGTCGAACTCAAGAGGCACTGGAGGAACAATGAATAGGAAGTTCCGTGTCTTACTGAAGAATATACTGTCGGATTGATTGACATATGGAGAGAAATTAACCATAGGGCACACCAGTATACTATTTTTTTTAAATCCACATTCACTCTATTCCAGAATAGACTTTTTTATTCTCAATAAAGATATCTAAAGTCACTGAAGCAGGCACAGTGATTAGTGATAGGCCCAATAGACCGAAGTGATCATGCTCCTATCCACTGTTCCCTTTAAACTGCGAGCGTGTGAAATTGCGCATTGCTCCAAAGCTCTCCGCGCACAAAAAATCTGCTCAGCACACAAAATAAAAATCCAACTTGAATTGAAAATAAACTAAACCCATAAAAATGTATACAATGTGGATTTCCGGTCATGGTGACACACTGAGTGGACGCACTTCACTCCACTGCTGCAAAAATGTGTGTTAAAATCATCGTTTGACCCACCCAAACCCAAAGAACAAAGAGGAGAGATGAGTAAACAAGGAAGACACAAGTCCGGTGGCGCCACAGGACCAAACCAGACAAAGCTGACGGCCCACGGCTCCGTTGGAAAACAGCGCGCATCACAAGCTAACGAGGCTAGTGTGGCAAACGAAGCTAGCGCGGCTGACAAACCTGCGAGCCGCGCTCCTCCTCCGAAGATGTGGAGGTCCGCCGGCCCAGATGGAGACTCACACGTCTTCTTTGCGTCGGAAGGGGGAAAGAACGTAATTGGTCATCAGCTGTGGCTCAGGTATGTCCGATGTGCAGCATATACATGGAGTCTCTGAGAGCCGAGTTTGTAAGCTACCATAGCAGTGTCAGAGGCAGTGACCGCTAAATTGAAAGCCGATAGAATAACGGGAACACGCTTTGAGGAAGGTTGAGCAATGTGTCTCAGACAATACGGACGATCTGCAGACAGTAAGGGCCGAGATGGAGTCACTGTGGGCCAGGGGGACAACGCTGGAGTCGGAGAACAGTAATATGAAGTATAAGTTCCTGGATTTGGAGTCCAGATCCCGTCGTCCTAACTTGAGGCTTGTGGGCGTTGAGGAGGGAGAAGAGGGAGAGGACACTGAGGGCTTCTTGGAGAAGATCATACCAGAGGTCCTTATTAACTCAGGAGTTGAAGTCCTCCCATCACAATCGAAAGAGCACATCGCCTGCGCAAACCAAGACCAGCAGCTGATAAACCACGAAGCCTGATTATGAGGTTTCTCAACGACCGTGTGAAGGAACGCGTCCTGAAGGCTAAAGGGTTAAAGGAGACCTCCAGTACGAAGGCAAGCGTGTCTTCTTCGCTCCGGATATTCATACGAGGTTCTACCACATCTGTGAGGAGCTCAGGAAGAGAAAACAGAGACATGGATTCTCTTTCCCCGCGACTCTTCTGGTGAGTTTTGAAGGTAAAACACACATGCTCAGAACACCAGGAGAAGCAGAGGTGCTCTTAAGATGCAAAACACAGAGAAATGAACAGTACGAGAATGGAGCCACCAGCGTGGGGCATGCGAGTTCGGGTTGTGGTCACATGGTGATACA
The DNA here is from genome assembly GCA_015082035.1 of Chaenogobius annularis. Lineage (NCBI taxonomy): Eukaryota > Metazoa > Chordata > Actinopteri > Gobiiformes > Gobiidae > Chaenogobius > Chaenogobius annularis. Next base: position 80,650 of record BJKM01001082.1, on the reverse strand, counting down.
TTTCTGTTAATTTGAAGACACTAATGATCTGATTTTTTTAGTTTTTTAACAACAGACTTTATGCCCTATGGTGGCTGTTGCTATTGTACATAAACTCTGTTTTTTGAGCTCTGGGAATTGAAAGGATATTTAAGGATAAAATTGCTCCCATTTGGTCTTTAGAGTGGCCTCTACAACATATAGTTTTTCCAAATTACATGACATTTTTCACTAAACTCTATTGTGGCATAACGATCCAAAAAGTCCGTGGACCGAAGTCACATTATGTACGGTCTAGCTGTAGCGATGACAGAAACCCATGTTATCCACATTTAACGAACTCCTCCTTGGGCGTCAGCCCAACCAACTTGAAATTTCGTGACAATCATCTACAGGAGCGGCACATCAAAAGCTATTCACATTTTTTATTCCAAGTGTTACGGTCTAGAATTGTGTTCATTTGCACTGGTTGTGCACAGTATTAGCTTTGACCCCGTAAACATGCTCAAAAACTCACAAAACTTTGTTCAAAATTCACAGTCGGCGTAAAATTTTGTTTTTTATTAGGCACTTAAAAATATAATTAAAAAATTGCATGACAGCGCCACCTAAAAAGTCCAAATACATTGCGCCTATGGGAGATGCCCCGAAGATAAGTTTGTCGTAGAGGCAAGAAATTCAGTACACACATTCCTTTCATTAGGACAAACAAAAAATATTATTGTGGCCACGCCCCCTGACTAACCAGGCCATTAACTAGCCATATTTTGAATTAAAATGAAAAAATGCTGAATTTGTCATTTTTCTCAAACTCCTCCTCAGGCGTTAGCCCGACCTAGCTTAAATTTGGTGGACATCTTCTTAAGGAGTGGGGCATCAAAAGTTATCCAAGTTTTATGGACAAGAGCTACGGTGTTATACCCGAATAAGAAAAGGACTGAGTAAAATACAGGGAGCGGAGTCTGAAGCCCGGCGGCCTGCGAGCGTCACTGGCTTTAATTCTTTTTTTCTTTTTTCTGTCTTCTTTTCGGGACCAACCCCCCTATTTTTCACCCAGTGAATATTGACAAAAAGTCAAGGAAATTTGCACACCTCTAAAAATTGTGCCTTTTTACATTCTGGCTATCTCCTTTTTCTAAAATTCAAAAATTTTGGGGGCATGAGCGCCCCCAAATGTTGAAAACATTTATTGAGAGATACGAAATGGCCCAAAACAAATCTGATCGTAGAATGATGAAATTTGGCGGAAGTAGATGTGACAAGAGAAGTAAAAAATATTATTACGGCAATGCCGTCCGCCCAACCAAATGTCAGCCATATTGGATCAAAGTTTGCTAAGCATGACTCGGGAGTTTTTCCAAACGTCGTATTTTTACGATGGTGTTGAGGAGTGGGACATCAAAAGTTATCCAATTATTCTGATATCTTTCACGGTGTCTGTGCGGCGAAGCCGCAAACTATTGCTAGAATTTCAGAAATGTCTCAAATTTTTAATTTGCTGCCATTTGCGCATACAATGTTTAAATTTTAACATACTTGCACTTTATACTTTTACGTACTCCTCCTTGGACGTTAGCCCTACTTACCTAAAATTTGGCGAGACTCATCTTCAGGAGTGCAACATCAATAGTTATCCAATTTTTTATTTAAAGTGTGAAGCACATTTCGGCAAGAATTTCAAAAAGATTACCTTTTGACTGGGGACCACAAAAAGGAGTGGGCCATCAAAAGTTATTCAACTTCTTCTTAAAAAAAAATTATGGTGTTTGTGTGGCGCAGCCTCAAACTTTTCAAAAAATATTGACATTTTCAGTACACAATGAGAAAGCGCGATAGCGCCACAGATTCGGCAGCAGGTGTAATAAAAGGAGGAACATTTTTAGATGGGATGTTTACGTTGGGTTCGGTGTGCTATGATGTTTTTGTCTTTTTTATTGTTTATAACTGTAGTTGGATGTCTACTTGTTTTGGTTTTTGTCCCTTCTCTCTGGCCATGTTCTGTTCTTCTGTGTTTTGCTGTTTAAAAAAAAATGTATACAATATGATTCTGTGAGTGACAGGCAAGGGTAGACTGGCATACAGGGATTTTCCCGGCTAAATGGGCTGGTGTAGAGGAGGTGAGCAGCGCCGCCGGACCCCATCGGCCCCTGCCTTAGCTGTGTCGGCCCTGTCAGTGGCAGACGGGTCAAATGCTGCAGGATCAGGGGGATTTGCTTGGCCTCAAAAGGGAGCGCACCTTTCTCAGAGAGCAGCGCGGGCCGCTGTGGAGACGAGCTGCCAAGTTGTGATACGGGGCGCGGTGTGTGTGGGAGTGTGTGACCACTCGCTGTTACAGAGGACCGAGTACGAGGGGAGGAGAGCTCTGCGTCAGGTGGATGTATTATCCCAGGACACGTTGACCCAGTGAGTAGAGCAACGCTTTAGAAACTTTATGAATGAGGCTCAGCGCAATGTGAGTGAGCTTTTTGGTGTCATACATTTCTCCCTTTGAACAGTTTCAATGGGATTGATTCAGTTCCGTTTATTTGTTTAAAGACCTGTCTCAAGGTCAGAGCTCAAGGTCAGAGCATGGGCCATTCATGGACTTTCATTGCAGTAATATGATCTGCAATGGCCTGGACTGGGCCATAGCCCTCAAATACCAGGCCTATTTGAAGCTGTACTCTGCATTGTGTATGTTAAAGTTGGTTTGAAGCAGTGGTTCGGAAACAGAGAGTAGGCTATACTCTCTATACCCTGCATAAATAGGATGCCCAGGAGTAATTATCACTTCCACTCCCAGGCAACTTTTTTCACCCAGTCCGCCCCTGCTACACAGGTCATGAACAAGATTTTTGTCTCTTTCATTGTAAGTGGATTAAAGCACTTAATTAAAAGTAATCTAACAGAAATTACTGCTGTAATTTGATGATTTTGATAAGGCATACAACTTGGATGGATGTGATACTGGCGTGACCACGGTCCACATGTCTGATGTTGCTCACAGGGTCCAAGGGGCCGCTCAGGGAGTATGTGTGTTTGCTCAGACGCATGAAGAATTAGAGGGAACATTGCTCCTATCTACATTTCTGTGGATTTGGAGGAAAGACGAAACAACACACTTTGGAGGTTCAATGCCAGCCTGCTTAACAACACTTTGTTTAAGGAAAAAATGTGATTGAAATGACTTATCTGGAGGAAAATGATACTGGGGAAATGTCTCCGCCCATCCTTTGGGATGCTTCCAAAGCAGTCTTGAGAGGACAAATTATAGCTATAGCCTCCAAAAAAAATAAACAAAGGGAGAAAAAGCTAAATGATCTGCAAGAAAAATGTAAACTGTTTGAGGAAAACCATGCCAAAAAGGGATGTTCTAAAATGCTACAAGAAATTAAAAAGATAAGAGGAGAAATGAATGATCTGACTTAACTGGAAATAGTTAAGAAAATGCTCTTTACCAAACAAAGATATGATGAGAGTGGATCAAAAAAATGTAAAGTGCTATCTTGGAAACTTAATAACAAACAAACTGAAAGAACAATTTTTAAAGTACGGGTCGCGCAAAATTATGTAATCTTAACTAACAAGACCAAACATTTTTTCAAATTTCCCAGATGATAAAGAAGCTAATATAAATTCCTTTCTGGACACCCTCAATTAGCTTGTTATGTCAGAAGAACATAATACAAAATTAGGAGCTGAAATAACAGTTTTGGAAATACAAGGTGCAATCAAAGGATTAAAGAATAATAAATCTCTGGGGAGCGATGGGTTCACCTCAGAGTGGTATAAAGCTTTTAACTGGGCACTTAAATAAAGAGGCCATCATATCCTTAATACCTAAAGAGGGGAAGGACCGATTGGACTGGGCCTCATATAAACCCATCTCAGTTCTGAATGTGGACTATCGTTTATACACCTCAATTATGTCCAAAAGCATGGAACAAATACTCCCAAATTTAATCCACAATCACACAAGATAATCTTTACACATAATGCCCCAAATACAGAAACAACAAAACAAAGCTGTAATAATAAGTCTGGACTTTTTGATTCTGTTAGCTGGCCATATCTATTTAAAGTGCTAAACAAATTTGAAATTGATGATCTAATTATAAAAAATATTGGGGCTCTTTACGATGGTCCAATTTATGCTGAAACTGTATTTCATTTTCCTAGAGTCAAATTTCCAGTAGGCGCCGCACGGCTGCCCGGGTGATGATGCTTTTATTCATGTCTCTCATGTCGCATCTGTCATCAAATCACGTTCCTATGTTGTGAATTTTCACTGACAATGGCAATAAATATATCCTGATTCCTACTACTCAATGGTAAAATCAATGGTCATCTGACGGCTTCACTGACTCTGGAAAGAGGGGTCAGGCAGGGCTGCGCCTGGTCTCCCCTCCTGTTTGCTTTGTATTTGGAACCATTGGCCCAATTTATTAGACAATCAGAAACAGTTCACAGTGTTACAATTGATGGGACGGAACATAAAACTGCCTGCTGCAGGTGATGTTCTATTGTATTTGACCAAGCCAGAAATTTCCAACCTAATGTGATGCATTTTCTTCAGGAAATTGATCGAATGTCTGGATACAAATTAAATGTTCAAAAGATTCTCTCCATTTAGACCTAACAACAAATATGGAAAAAAATTATACCCCCCTTTTTACTACTATAAAAAAAGATCTTGAAAAATGTTATCTGATCCCCTTCTTAAGTCTAAGTCAAAGGATTGAAACTATAAAAATTAATGTTTTGCCCAGACTTTGTTCCAGACTCTTCCAGTTTCCATCCCCAACCGGCTGTTTGATGAGTGGAATAAAGCAATCTCAAGATTAGTGTGGCAGGGCAGGAAATCACGAATCCAATTCAAAATGGTCCAATTATCAAAAGAAAAAGGAGGTTGGGGTTTACCTTACCTGAGAGATTACTTTATTTCAGCTGAAATCAGAGCGTTGCTGGTGTGATCCAGAATATGTTGCTCAATGGAAAAATATTGAGATTGTTGTGAATGTTGGGCCGGGGCCCCGGTTCCTGTACAGGCCTTACTGGCAGATGACAGATGGTTGAGTCGTTTGGAGGAAGTTGAGAATTCTTGGGTAAAATCTGTGCTTACAACATGGAAGGAGCTGATCAAAACATACAAACTAAACAAAGATGTTTAATTCTTATGACCAAGGTTTTGTACCAAACAGAACTAACCTGAGATTCAAGGTCTGGATTGCAAAATGTATAAAGGTTTTTTTTACCAGATTGTAAAAGAAAATCAAATGAAAAGCTTTAAAATGTTGAAAGAATCCTTTGGCTTGGAGAAACAGGACTTCTATAGGTTTTAACAAATATGAAGTTATTATAACCGAGAAATTAAACAGGGTCATGGATAGTTTGGGAATGTTCTTTTGGCAGCGGACTGGACTGACAAAATAACAGGAATTAGACAAATGGAAAAAATAACATTCAAACTTACTTTGGAAAAGGACATTTTTTACCAACTCTGGACTCGTTGGGACTGTTTTTATTCTTGTTTAACTGTTTAGTTGATGTTGGTATTTTATTTTTTTTATTAATGTTTTGCTCTCTGGTCATATTATGTTTGTTTTGGGATTTTTTTCATAAAAGTAAAACAAATTAATAATAAAAAAGAGCTAGGCTTTCCAGGAAAAAGGGAAAAAAAGAAAAAAAAAAGTAGCAAAAATTATAATAATTATCTGTGGAATAAAACATAGTAAAACATTTGTGTTACACCATGGGACATTCTCTAAATAAGTGAGACGAAGAACAGGGGCCTTAATCACAACAACAGGACAACCAAATAAGAGACAGGTGCTCACCCTAAAAAGATTTTTGGGAATAAAAACTACTGTGAATCATGTAAATGTGATGGAACTAGACTAAAGCTATGAACTCCTCTTTTCTCTTCGTCAAAATAACCTAATCATAATCAGGTGATAACGCGGTCATGCACAGTCCACTGTTTGTTGGTGTTTGTGCTCGGGGCAGTCGTTGGAAACCCTAATGAAGTCCCTATTAATACATTACAATATATTAGCAGTGGATGAATCAGCTGTGACATAATGAGCCCCCGGAGCGCCCACGTTTAGCCGCAGCATGCATACACTTCCTGTCACACATGCTTTATTCTTGTGAGGGCCGTGGAGCGTGCTGTACAACAGCAGTCACCTGGGGCCACACACGTCCTGTTGTGTTACACACACCCACACATGCACACACACACACACACACACACACACACACTGGGAGGGTGTAACCGCTGTGACAGGTGGCAACACATTCATTAAGACATATTTTATCTTGCTTTCTCTCTCTATGAGAGCTTTCTTTCTGTTTCTCTTTCTTTCTCTCTCTCAATTTTTTTTTTTATGGCATAGCGTAAAACACATACTTTGAAGGCGTACAACTACAGTAGGTTGCGGTAATGTAACACATTATGGACACCAAGCGATCTGAAAGTCTTAACTTGTTCTTAGTCTTAGGTCCGCCCATAGAGGATAGAATTGACAGATACATAAATATTACCTCTGGAGGTACACATCACACTGAACATATGAGCCAATGGGCACATAACTCTTTCTCAAACCGTACAATCGTGAAAATGTTGAATTAAGTCATATGAAGTTGATACTGTTTGTGAAGGAGGGGTGATGTAGGCGGGGGGATTAGAGAAGTGCTCTTCGCGGTGGCTCGTACCCCACGGTCGTAAGGGGGGTGAGGACCTTTATCGCCGCACGCATCTTTAATTAGGCCCGGGCCGAAGGACGAGAATAGTCCCGGCGAGAGAAAGAAAATTGTATCTGGGGGCTGGAAAAACACAAAGCTTGAGTAGTAAACATGGAAGAATATACCCGTGAGTGGGATTGGAAATTAGAACTCAGTGAGCTCTCTAGCGCCCTGATTTTTAAAAATTCATAAAAGACAATCTTTTTATCATAGACAACTGAAACGGGTTAATTTGTGACCGGGCACAATACAACAAAATCATGTGAATCTAACGCAACTTTTTATAGCAGAAAAAATTTAATTTGTCGATAAAAGGGTTTCCGTTATTATTATTCTTTTTTCATTTTTATTTTATTTTTTTCTCTCCCAAACCACAGCAATTTTGACCCCCTGAAAGTTAACGAAAACTAAAAAAAATTCGACCAAAAAATCGTGATTGGTTAAATTTTTTTTTTTTTAGGTCTCAAAAAATTTATGATGCAAAATGACTCGCTAGCGCCACCTGAAATTTCAAAAATATTGTCAAAATATGACGCTCATCCCCCAAAAATAGTTCATGTGAGGACAGGAAGTCGGCCATGTTGGGTCAAACACTGTGCTGACAAAAGTGCACCTTGCTGTACTTTTGGCTTCTCTTCCTCCAGAAAACACTTCAAATTTGGCCACAAGAAACAAAACCCATGAGCAATGTAATGTTATAAAGTTGAAGCTGATATGCCTTTGGGTGTGGTCATTGTGAATTTAAAATCAACATTTCTTAAACTTTTTTTTTTTTTTTTTTAAATGGTATTTGCGAATTTCCGGTTATGGTGACGCACTGGACGCACCTCACTCCGCAGCTACAAAACGTGGTTTTAAAATCATCGTTTGACCCATCTAATACCAAAGAAAAAAGACGAGAGATGAGTAAACAAGGAAGGCCCACGGCTCCGTTGGAAAACAGCCCGCATCACAAGCTAACGAAGCTGACAACCCTGAGAGCCGCGCTCGCTCCCCGCCGGAGACGCAGGGCCCCAGATGGAGACTCATATGACTTCTTTGCGTCGGAAGGGGGAGAGAATTATGCCGAGACAAGTTCCTATGTTTGTGAATTTTGTTCATTGACAACGGCAATAAACCCCTTCTGATTCTGATTCTGATCTAAATGTAATTGGTCATCGGCTGTGGCACAAGGTGTCCGAAGTCTCTGAGAGCCGAGTTGTAAGCTACCATAGCTCTGGCAGTGTCAGAGGCAGTGACCGGTAAATTGAAAGCCGATAGAATAACGGGAACACGCATTGAGGAAGTCGAGCAGTAGGTTTCAGGCAATCAGTAGGTTTCATGGCAATACGGACGATCTGCAGACAGTAAGGGCCGAGATGGAGGCGCTGCGGGCCAGGGGGGGCGACGCTGGAGTTGGAGAACAATAACATGAAAAATAAGCTCCTGGATTTGGAGTCCAGATCCTGTCGTCCTAACCTGAGGCTTGCGGGCGTTGAAGAAGCAGAGGAAGGAAAAGACACACAAAGCTTCCTGGAGAAGATCATACCTGAAGCTCCTCTTGACACAGGCGTTGAAGTCCCTCCATCACAATCGAAAGAGCACATCGCCTGCGCAAACCAAGACCAGCAGCTGATAAACCACGAGGCCTGATTATGAGGTTTCTCAACGACCGTGTGAAGGAACGCGTCCTGAAGGCTGAAAGGGTTAAAGGAGACCTCCAGTACGAAGGCAAGCGTGTCTTCTTCGCTCCGGATATTCCATACGAGGTTCTACCACATCTGTGAGGAGCTCAGGAAGAGAAAACAGAGACATGGATTCTCTTTCCCCACGACTCTTCTGGTGAGTTTTGAAGGTAAAACACACGTGCTCAGAACAACAGGAGAAGCAGAGGTGCTCTTAAGGAAGATCAAAACACAGAGAAATGAACAGTACCGAGAATGGAGCCACCAGCGTGGGGCATGCGGGTTCGGGTTGTGGTCACATGGTGATACATTTCTGTTAATTTGAAGACACTACACAATACATCTACTCATCGATGTCTCAAACGTGGGAGATTGGATTTGTGGGAAATTGAAAGTATAAGTAGAGTTCAGCCGGGGGACGTGGTGAGCCAGGGGTCTTATATATCCAGTTCCTTCAGAGGATTGGTGTCATTTTGTTTTCCACTGTAGCCCCTCGAGGCAACTACTGTTGTGATTTTGGGCGTTACAAAAATAAATTGAATTGAATTGAGGAGGGCCTGGGAGTTTTCTGGGGGGGGGCCCTTCATTAGGATTGAACTTTTTTGATCGGGTTTCTAGCATGAACCCTTTTGTTTTATTTTTTACCTTTTCAGTTGTTCTGTGTTTCTATGGTTCTGTTTGTGTGTGTTTGTTGTTTTCAACCAGAGAGATTAAAAATATTCAAAGGTTGTCAACGGTGAGCAACACAATCAACTCAATGGCATCAGAAGTATTACAAGTAGCATCCTTCAATGTGAATGGGACAAGAGACAGATTTGAATGACATTGAACATAAAAAACTAACGAAATTCTGTTATTAAAAATCCTATTATTCATCAGACAGAGGCAAACATAGAAGGGGAGTTGCAATATTGATTTGAAACTGAATAGCTTTTGAACAGTTTTTTGAATGTAAGGATAAAGAAGGCAGATATGTACTGGTTGAAGGGAATATTAATGGAAGGTTTTCACTCTTTTAATTGTGTATGCTCCACCAGGGAGTGATATCACCTTCTATGCTGATGTCATGGACCTCATTTTGAACGATTCTGAGGGAACCCTAATTTGTGGACAGCGATTGGAATCTTCGCATTCAGCCTACAGTGGACGTGTCGAATTCAAGAGGCACTGGAGGAACAATTAACAAGAAGTTCTGTGTCTTATTGCAAACACAACAAAGGATTGATTGACATGGAGATAAATGGACCCTGGGGTACGCCAATATACACATTTTTCAAATCCACATACAATCTATTCCAGAATAGACTACCTTTTATTCTCAATAAAGATCTAAAATCACTGAAGCCGATATAGGCACAATAGACCTAAGTGATCATGCTCCTATCTACATCTCTGGATTTGGAGGAAAGACAAAAAAAACACACTTTGGAGGTTCAATGCCAGCCTGCTTTATGACCCTTTAAGGAAAAAACGTTTAAGGAAAAAATGTCCAACAACATTGAGATTTATCTCGAGGAAAATGATACTGGGGAAATTTCTCCACCCATCCTTTGACATGCATCCAAAGCAGTCTTGAGAGGACAAATTATAGCTATAGCCTCCGAAAAAAAGAAACAAAGGGAGAAAAAGTGAAATGAAATGCAAAATTTTTTTAATTGTTGGCAAAAAGGGTGTCCTAAAATTCTACAAGAAATTAAAATGATAAGAGGAGAAATGAATTATCTGACTTAACAGGAAATAGTTAAGAAAATGCTCTTTACTAAACAAATATATTATGAGAGTGGATCAAAATGTTCTAAATTACTATCTTGGAAATTTAAAAAACAACCACCTCAAAGAACACTTTTTAAAATATGGGACAGGCAAAGTAATTTTAACTAAACAAGACCAAAATCACTCAGGATTTTCAGGATTCATTACCAAACGAGAAACACAAGACAACATAAGACAATCTTTACACATAATGAACCAAATACAAAAACATCAGAACAAAGCTGCAATAATGAGTTTGGACGCTGAAAAAGCTTTTGATTCTGGCCATATCTATTTAAAGTGCTAAACGAATTTCAAATCGATGATCTAATTATAAAAAATATTGGGGCTCTTTACGATGGTCCAACATCAAGAATTGAAATCAATGGTCATCTGACAGACCCACTGACTCTGGAAAGAGGAGTCAGGCAAGGCTGCGCCTGGTCTCCCCTCCTTTTTGCTTTGTATTTGGAACCATTGGCCCAATTTATTAGACAATCAAAAACAATTGATGGTGTTACAATTGATGGGACGGAACATAACATTGCCTGTTGCAGATGATGTTCTATTGTATTTGACCAAACCAGAAATTTCCAACCTAATGTGATTTTCTTCACGAAATTGGTCCAATGTCTGGCTACAAATTAAATGCAGAAAAAGACAGAAATTCTCTTTTACTGGCATCCCCTTAAGTAAGTAAGTACATTTTATTTGTATAGCACCTTTCACAGATAGAAGTCACAAAGTGCTTCACAAAAAACACAGAATTAAATAATAAAACACAAAACATACAGTGAGAAATACACATACAACAGTATGTAAAAATCAGACCCTAAAGCAACTGTCATTAAAAGGCATAACTAAATAAAAAGGTTTTGAGCTGACCCTTAAAAGCAACAACAGAATCCAGTGATCGCAGAGAGAGCGGGGGAGTGTAAGGTTTGATCAGATTGCTGATGTACAAAGGGACCTGACCATGCAAGGCTCTGAAAGTCAGCACTAAAATTTTAAACTGTATCCGGTAGGGTTAGGGGCAGCCAGTGAAAGGCTTTAAGAATGGGTGAAATGTGGACCCTTCTATTTGTGCGGGTTAAGCTCCTCGCTGTGGAGTTCAGGACCAATTGCACTCCTTGTTTAGAGAGGAAAACAAACTATTACTGTAGTCTAAACTTGAAGAGACAAAAGCATAAATGATGAGTTCCAGATCATTTTGAGACACCATTTTCCAGAGTTTAGAGATTTTCCTCAACTGAAAGAAACAGTTCCTAGTTTACTGCCTCGAGTGGTGCTCTAAAAACATGTCTTTGTCAAAGATAACATCCAAGTTTCTAAGACTTGGTTTAGCAGACTGGCCTGGATCCCAAATACTGGTTTATCCCTGGACTGGCATCATCAGGGGCAATAATCAGTGTTTCCGTTTTGTCTGCATTTAGCTGCAGGGAGTTTTTACCCAGCCATTGTTTTATTTGCACTAGACAACTGGGGCGGTTTTTGTCTGTATAGCAGCAGTCAGGGAAGAGTTCATCATCGTTGACATCAGAGCTCTTGATCGTTGACATCAGAACTCTCAGGGTGAGGGTGGAGATGGAAAGGAGAGTGAGGAATCTGTAGTGGGAGTAGATGTTGCAGGGGGGATCCAGGGCTGCTCTGAGGGCAGGGGCGATTGGCAGGGATGCTGCCGGGCCTGTCACAGAATGGGTCCAAGGCCCTTTGAGAGGACAGTGCAGGAAAGAACTGAAATGACTCCTGCGCTAGCCGTGGTGAAGATTTTTTAATTTATTTATTTACAAATACAAACAATAATGAGGACAATAAGAACAAAACACAGCAAAAGACAGACAACAATACAGACATTATTCAGGTAGAGGACAACAGTCTAAAAACTTCAGAGCGCGGTGATTGTGTGTGTGCGTGTCTGTGCGTGTGTGTGGTGTGTGTTTGTACGTGTACGCGTGTGGGTGTGTCGTGAATGTACGTGTGTTTGTGTATGTTTATTTGTGCATCTGTGCGTGAGTGTATGGTGTGTATGCATTTAACAGAGTAAAAATGTGTACATTATCAATTACCATCATTCACATATATTGTCGTACAATGTAGATATAGTCATCTTTTTAAAATAGCAATTCATTACAACCCATTGTCATTGTATCTCTCTCTCAATATATTATATATATATATATATATATATATATATTAACATACACACATATATACATACTTACATACACATAGATAGATATAACATATATACATATAGATACAGTACATATACGTGTATGATAATCTCCTCCCCGTGTCATGTTTAGTGTCTAAGGTGCATTCAAAGAAAGAGGAAATTTTACGATGCTGTCCCAAGGAAACCACCTCGCGTCGGTCCTGCCTGAGTGTGTTTCGGTGTTTCGGTGTGTGTACATTTCCCTTATTAAACTGTTGTGCATTAAAAACACAGAAGAATGACGGGGGGGGGGGGAGGATTTTAGGGACACCAGCGGTGACAATGATAGTAGTGATACAAATGATAACAGTGATAATAGTACAAACAACAGCAGCAATGATCATTGATGAGAAAACAACAAAAAATACATGTATCTGTTAAGAAACATGTTTTTGTGGCAGAGTGGTGGTTGTGTGTTGTGTAGGAGTTGGCTCACGGACAAATACATAAAGTTGGTAGACGACTGAAATGTGTGAAGAGTGGAAGATAGAGGAAGGAGAGAAGGAATCAGAGTTGTAATAGGTCAAGAGCGTTGGGTGGGGATATTGGTTTCAGATGAGTGATTATAGGGGAGGTGTATATTCCATTGTTATGAAGTCCATGGGAAGATTTTTCCAGTGGTTAATGTGTATGCTATTGTGGGTTTTCCAGTTCATGAGGATAGTTTTCTTGGCGATGGTTAGAGCCGTGAGGAGTGTTTTAGTTTAGGTTTTTTTCAGTCATTATTGTGAGATCCCCCAACAGGAAGGAGAGAGGGGAATTAAGGGATGTGGCAGCCCACTATAGTGGATAGTGACCGTGTGACCTCTTCTTCCAAAGTGTTTGACTGGAGTGCAGTGCCAGGTTGCGTGGATATATGTGTCTATACTTTTTCTGAGCGCAATGTGTGCAAATCTCTGATGTGAAACCATTTTATGCTAATCTGTTACCCGTGTAATGTGCTCTGTGAAGTGTTTTGTATTGTATTATTGTAGTTGCATTTTTGGACATAAGATAAATTTTTTACAGATTGGGTCCAGAAGTTTCCCATTTTATTGTTGTAGGTCATATGGTCTGAGATGGCTTTGAAATTATTTGTATATTTTCTTTGGAGAAGAGATATTAATCAAGTCTGATATTGCAGGCGGGAGTTCTAAATGTGTGGTCTGACGTTTATTTTTTCATAACTGATTATTTGATTTGTAGGTATATGAGTTAAGTATAACTCAGCCCATGTTAAGAAATTGAGGCTTTTTATTGCTTCAGAAGTCAGGGTTGTTCCAAAGTGGGGTGAAGTTAGATGGGGCAAGTGTGAATTTGTGATTTGTGAATTTCCACCAGGCTGTCAGAGTAGAGGCTATGGTTATAGCATTAAAGCATTGTGTTGTTTATTGATTTGGTTGAGAAATGGGATCAGCTATATTTAGTTCTTTGCATAATAATTGTTCTATTTCTAGCCATATAATATCAGATTGGGTCCATTTGTGAATGTATGTAATTGGTTAGCCAATGAGTAATATTACAAATTTGGTGCTTCTAGTCCTCCTTGAGCTTTGTTCTTTTGTAATGTACTGAGTTTAATTCTTGGGTGTTGTATTTTTCCTATAGAAGTGACTGATAATGGAGTCTAGTGATTTGAACCAGGTGAGTGTGGTTGGGATCATTGAGAATAAATATTTATTTTTGCTGAAATTGTCATCTTTATGCTGCTGTCTGCCAATTATGGAGAGGGAAGGTTGAGCCATCAAAGTAAGTCTTCTTCTATTGTCTTTAGCAGTATGTGAAGTTGAGTGTTATCAATTCTGACAGCCTGGAGGAAATCTTGATGCCTAGGTAAGTGATGTGATCATGGCATATAGATATGGGTGATTGGTGGGATGCCACATCCCATTTGGTTTTATGTAGCGGGAGGGTGGATGATTTATTCCAATTAATTGCATAATTTGAAATTTTTGAAAAAGACTGAATAGTTTTGATTATTATTTTTGGATAGGTGTTTGAGGTTCTTGTATAAATAGTAGTATATTGTCTGCATAAAGTGAGATTTTATGGGCTTGTGTTGTTTCAATACCTTTGATTGATGGGTTCAGGTGGATAGCTGCTGCCAGGAGTTCAATAAAAATGGTGAATAGAGACGGAAAGAGTGGACATCCCTGCCTTGTTCCCCTGTGTAGGGTGAAGCTTTGTGATGTTAGTCCATTGGTTGTGACTGTGGCAGATGGGGATGTGTATAGAATCTTGATCCAGTTAATAAATGGCTATCCAAAGCCAAATCTTTGTAGTGAGGTGAATACAATTTCCGGTTGACCCTATTGAAAGCTTTTTCTGCGTCTAATGTGGCTATGAGTGTGTCTTTCTGAGTATGTGGCAGCAGGAGGTAAATCACTATAATGTGTTTTGGGACTGTCCTGTCAGGACTCCTGCCACGGACATAGTTGGTGGCTATCTCTGGAGCATCCTTCTGGCTGCAGCGAAAAAGGCTCTAACAAAAAAATGGATGACACAAAACACATTATTACACATGATTATTAAGGACTGGACTGAAATTATAATGGGCATTCGACAAATGGAAAAAATCACATTCAGTCTCAATTTGAATATGGACAAATTTGATAGACTGTGGGCAAAGTGGGACGTTCTCTCTCTCTGTTTACTGGTCTAGTTTTGTTTGTTTTTTGATCTGTGTTTTATTTTCAGAAAGCTGAAAAAAAAAAAAAAATCTTAATTAGAAAAAAAAAGATGTTATTGGCATGTTTGTGAAGATTTCCAAGCTGAACGCAATGCTATGCTATTGTAGTGGCTGGCTAATAAAATGGCTTTCTAGCGCCCTCTCCAAATTTTATATTTAAAACTTCATAAAAGACCATTTATTTGTTGTAGACAACTGAAAAATGTATAACAAGTTCATTTGTGACCGGGCATAATGCGACATACACGTGACTCCAACACGAGTTTTTTTAGTGATAAAAATGCCTGAAAAAAGAGTTTCTGTTATTATTATTTATTATTATTATTTTTTACCGTGGTAACCTGACAAATATTGTGATTGACTTACATTGGTTTTGGTTAACAAACTTTTTGAATTGGATGGAATAAAGTTCTTTGACGTAGACAAATAAGGCAAGGCAGATTAGATTTGAACATTGCCAGAGTAGAACCTGTCTCACATCTTCAGGAATAAAACTGAAACTCTGATTCCCCATGTTTAGTCCTGACTCTGGCCCCAGCAGGAGGCCGGTCCCTGAGGTCCTCAGTGTCTGAGATGTACTTTGGTGCTAGGCCATGGAGAGACTTGTATACAAGCAGAGCTGCTTTAAAGTCTATTCTCTGAGCCTGAAGCCAGTGCAGAGATCTGAGCGCAGGACTAAAGTGATCGTACTTCCTGGTTCTAGTCAGGACCCGAGCAGCAGCATTCTGGATGTACAGCAGCTGTTTTACAGCTCGTTTGGAGAGGCCAGTGAGCAGGCCGTTACAGTAGTCTAATCTACAAGAGACAAATGCATGGATAAATCTTTCCAAGTCCAGTTTAGACACTATACTTTTGACACTAATCAAATCTGGCACAGACAACCTTCATGCCATTCTCAACAAAAAAGCCAATGGCGGCATACCTCTAGCCTCAAGCATGTTACTGTGGCAACCTGACAAATATTGCCATAGACTTACATGCGTTTTGGTTGACAGGCACTTTTGAATGGGATGAAAATGTTACTTTGTCATAAACATATGAAATTTGGCACACTTATTCCCCACATCATGCTGAACATAGAAGCCAATGGGGACATAACTCTATAACGAACCGTGTGGTCGTGAAAATGTTGAATGAAGTAGTATACAGTTGGTACTCCTTGTGTGGGAGGAGTGATGTAGGTGGCAGGATTTGAGGTGTGCTCTTCGCGGTGGCTGGTACCCCGCGGCCGCAAGGGGGGCGAGGGCCTTTATCACCGCGTGCATATATAATTTTTTTATTTCTGATTGATGATTGGGATCAATTATAACAAAATTATACAGTACCTAAAACAACTGCTTTATGAAGGTGTGATGGGAAAACTATTACTTCAAATGGCATATTTCTTCATAGATTCACTAACTGGTGAAGATCGTGCCAAAGGAATGCCTTCATCGCCTGCACAATATCGGGGGAAGATTATTTTCGTTAACCAGGGATGGCTTTGTGTGCCATTTCTCCAGGCTCAAGGCACTGGAGCAGACGTACACTCAATGGTTTTCCCCTTCACTCATCCTGACAACAACTCATCTTTCCATGTAGGTTTAGATGTCTGT
The DNA here is from genome assembly GCA_015082035.1 of Chaenogobius annularis. Lineage (NCBI taxonomy): Eukaryota > Metazoa > Chordata > Actinopteri > Gobiiformes > Gobiidae > Chaenogobius > Chaenogobius annularis. The sequence goes on along the minus strand of BJKM01001082.1, from coordinate 64,054 downwards.
CATATGATTAAGCTGCTCAGAAATATACTTGCTGAAGGCGGTACACCGCAGACCTCAACTGGAAAGATCAAGTTGAAATATCTTGTAGAGCTGAACGAGAGGAAAAATAGGGACTGACACGAAGAAACAAATTAAAGTTGGTGCATAAAGTGGGAGACAGAAGATGAAGGTGAAGCAGGTGACACAAGTATTCAGCAGCAGTGTCGCCGATGCTCTGGAATACTGCAACAAACACCTGCTTCTTGTGGAAGAGGATGATGCCCAGTGTCGTTATCGACTGACCTATAATCACTGACTTCCTGACAGATCAGAGTCAGTGTGTGCGGCTGGGGAAGAATGTCTCAGACACTCGGACTATCAGCACAAGCCCTCCACAGGACTGTGTACTTTCTCCTCTGCTCTTCTCCCTGTACACAAACTGCTGCACCTCCAGCCACGACCCCGTAAAATTGATCAAGTTTGCGGACGACTGGAGGGAGGTGAACCGGCTGGTGTCCTGGTGCAGCCAGTGGAGATGATCGTGGACTTCAGGAAAGTCACAGCTCCCCCCTCATCATGACATACTCCCCCTTCACCACCGTGGACTCCTTCCGCTTCCTCTGCACCACCATCACCCAAGACCTCAAGCCCACCATCAGCTCCCTCATCAAGAAGGCCCAGCAGAGGATGTTCTTTCTGCGGCAGCTGAGGAAAGCCAAGCTTCCAGCACAGATAATGGTGCAGTTCTACACGGCCATCATTGAGTCCAACCTCAAATCCTCCATCACCGAGTGGTACGCTGGAGCCACAGCCAGGGACAAACAGAGACTACAGCGCATCGTGCGTTCTGCTGAGAAGGTGATCGGCTGCAAACTTCCATCTCTGCAGGACCTGTACGTCTCCAGGGCTCTGGGACGAGCAGGTCAGATCACAGCTGACCCTTCTCACCCTGGACATGGTCTATTTGAACCACTCACCTCAGGCAGGAGGCAACGGTCCATCAGGACCAGAACCTCCCGCCACAAGAATAGTTTCTTTCCCTCTGCCGTTGGACTCATGAAGACTTCTGAACACCTGTCACTTCAACGGCAACTATTCATCCCTCACTGCACTGTCACTTCTGCACTACTAACTGTAAATTTAACTGTAACTCTTGTGTACATAGTAATGCCTATTTTTATTTTATACTATAGTCATTTAAAATTGTTTTCTAATGCATGCCCTTTTGATTGAATATATGTTGTTTTTGTTATTGATCAGTGTTTTATGTTGCACCTTAACGCCGAGACAAGTTCCTATGTTTGTGAATTTTGTTCATTGACAATGGCAATAAACCCTTTCTGATTCTGATTCTGATTCTGATAAACTCAGTAAAGATCATCTAGAGCAGGGGTCACCAACCTTTTTGAGGCTGAGGGCTACTTCATGGGCCCCGACTAGTATGGAGGGCACAGAACCCGTTTGCCACAAACTTCCTAAATAACAAAACTGCAATGATAGACTAACGTGTTAAATGAAAATTTAAATAGAGTAGTTGTGAAATGACTGCTCACATATCAATAATAATTATCCACAATTACCAGTAATTTACACAGCATAATAATCAGAAAAACATGTTTAAACATGAAATACTTATTTATGTTTATTTGCTCAAACATTTGAAAGTCAGAGGAAACACCTGCTGTTTTTGTAATGCAAATCATCACTTTTAAAATTTTTAAGTCAAGGAAACTACACTTTTTTACCTAAACAAGTTAATAATTTTTGCGGTAACGTTATAGTTTTCATAGTAATAAACAAATACAAAATAAGGAATTTCTGCTTAAAATAACACATTTTATTCTTAATTTCATATGAATTTGTCCCCAAAACAGCAACATTTCATTTCAGTCCAAACTGTTCTGTTTGTATATAAAGAATATATATAAAGGACTTAATTAACTTGTCATAGATTGTAAACAGTTCCAGTAGCTCTGTCACATCACTTCAAATAAGACATTTGTTAAACGTTATGTTGGGTTAGGCTTGGCAGAAACGTCAGGGAGATGTGCTGATGGATTTATGACTGAATCCATTGACGGAAATGTAACTCTTCCTCTTCCGTCACTTATTGAGTGTAGTGACATTCCAAACAATCACACAGAGATCCCGACCCCAAATGCTGCAATTAATCAGCCTCACTTGCAACATAATGCCAAACATCTCCCAGAACTAGATTCAAATGTTGAGATATTGCTTCTTCTGGCAGAGACAGATAAACAGGCCCCACAATTCCCTGTTTGCTCATCGTTTGGATCTTGACTGGTGATAGTAGACGATGTGTGCCTTAGAAGTTGTCACTAGCCAATTATCAACAACTTCAAAACAACCGTGTTGGAAAGTGGTCATCCCTCAATCTTTACACCGTGCATGAATTACATGCAGATAAAAACTGTGTTTGACCGAACTGACAAAGACAACAGTCCCGCTCCATCGATCAACGATGTAACGTTTATGGAAAAAATGGACAATGAAATGCATCAAAATCATAGTAATACATGGGTAGCGCCGCTTCCATTCAAAGAACCACGTCCATGCCTACCTAACAACAAAGAGCAGGCTGCTAAGAGGTTCATGTCACTAGAAAAAAAACTTAGAAACAAAAGCCCAAAATGCAGAAACAGTATTTTGCATTCATGGACAAAATCCTACAAAACGCACATGCTGAAGTAGCACCACCTTTCGACAATGAGGAAGGCTGGTTCTTCCCCATGTTTGGGGTATATCATCCTCGGACACCAGAGCAGATTAGGGTGGTGTTCGATTTAAGCTCACAATACGAAGGAATCTGTTTAAATGATGTACTGCTCACCGGACCAGATTTAAACAACACATGGGTTGGTGTTTTGCCTCACTTACGCAAGGAGAAAGTGGCTGTGTTAGCCGACATCCAGCAAATGTTCTACTGTTTTGAGATAACTGAGACCCATCTAAACTTTCTCAGGTTTCTATGGTCAGACGGAAATTACATCAACAAAAAAGTCATCGACTATCGCATGAAAGTTCATGTTTTGGCAATAGTCCATCACCTGTCGTTGCCATTTATGGGCTGAAGCAATCAGAGAAGGTGCTTCGAAGTACGGTGAGGACACTGTTCAGTTTGTTGACAGACATTTCTATGTGGATGATGATCTCAAGTCTGATTCAACTGATCATCAGGCAGTGGACCTTCTCACAAGGACACAGGCGTCACTGGCAGAGTCAAACATCCGTTTCCACAAGTTAATTTCGAATAGTCAAGATGTTCTGAGAGCCTTATCCCAAGAGGGCCGTGCAACGCCTATGAAAGACTTAGAAACTTAGAAGAAACTTAGTCTGTTCAGCGCAGTTAGGGTCTTTTATGGGCGATCTCAATAGATACGTTTACCTTTTCAGTGGCATCAGATCCAAAGCTCGTCACACGTCGAGGTGTGTTGTCTATGGTAAACAGCATCTTTGACCCTTTTGGTCTGTTGGCCCCTGTCACTAGATGTGGGAGAGCTCTTCTTAGAGAACTTACAGGTGATCTATCTGATTGGGACACTCCTCTCTCAGACGACTAACGTGACAAATGGAACAACTGGCGCAAATCACTTCAAGATCTTAAGCTGTTATACCACGGACATACTCCAACATGTCACTTAGTAATGTTGAGCACAAGGAGCTTATTGAGTTCTAGGATGCCTCCGTGAAAGCTATCGGAGCTGTTGCTTATCTGAAGACAGTTCAAAACAATGGCAAAACTGTGGTTTGATTTATCATGGCGAAAGGAAGGTTAGCGCCCAGAGCCGAACACACAATACGGTGTTTAGAGCTTTGTGGAGCTGTCCTAGCTGTGGACCTGGCAGACCTCATCCAAGAGGAGTTGGATGTCAAGTTTGATGGAGTGAAGTTCTACAGTGAAAGTAAAGTCCTCGGATACATCCATAATACCAGTAAAAGGTTCTACGTCTTTGTGCACAGCAGAATTCAGCCCATACGTCATTCTTTCAAACCTGAGCAATGACACTATGTTCCTTCTGAAGAAAATCCAGCAGATCATGTTTCACGATTCTTGCCTGCTTCTCGTCTAGCCCAAACAACATGGTTCTCTGGACCATTGTTTCTGAAAGAAAAAGACAGATACACTTTGGAAAGATTTGAACTCATACAACCGGAAAAGGATGCTGACATCAGGCCAGAAGTCAAAACCTACTGCACCAACATTAAAGATAATTTTCTCAAACCAAATCACTTTCAGCGTTTCTCAACTCCATTGCCTGCCTGATACACATAGCTAGATCCTTCAAGCAACCAAACAAAGAGGGTCACTGGGGCATGCATGTGTGTGGGAGTTCAATCCTCCTCATGCTTCACATATGGGAGGCAGTTGGGAGAGGATGATAGGTGTCGCTAGAAGGATCTTGGACTCAATGTTCATCCAACTACAAGGCAACCTCACCCATGAAGCTCTCTCTGCTTTGATGGCAGAAGTTGCCGCAATTGTGAATGCACGTCCACTAGTAGCTGTTTCGACATGCACACTAAACAGTGGAAGCAAGAGCAGGCGCTAGCAAATCACTTCTGGGCACGGTGGCGCAAAGAATACCTGCCATGCTTGCAACAAAGATAGATATGGACTACTCATCGCAGAGATTTGCAAGTTGGAGACATGGTTCTTCTCAAAGATAAGCAAGTTGAACACAACCACGGGCCAATGGGAAAAAATAAACTCCACATTTCTCGGAAAAGATGGTTAGCCATGTTAGGCAAGTTGAGATCAAGATAGTTGACCAAGGCACTTTAAAGACTTTTTGTAGATTTATTACGGAAGTTGTTTTGCGTCACCCTTCACAAGTTTAATTTGTAATATGTGTAGAAGTTGGTGGGGAGTGTTTTGTTTAGAATTCATGATTAGTTTAACTGTTAAATTTTGTATTGTTTTTTGGATGTCTATAAAGTTAGTACAAAGTCAGGTGCATCACTTCCTGTTTTGTAATGCCAGGAGAGCCAGGGAAGCCTCATGGTCTGCAGTTAGACACATCCACGGCTGAGGACTGATGAATCAATGTTGTAAATTACTTGGATGCATAATATGGATGTTTATCATTGTATAGCAGAGATTATTTCATTAAAATGTGAAATACTTTTAGTTGAAACATGATAAATGTAATATAAAAAAAAAGTGATGTAAAATACTCATTGCTAATGGAAGCTGCATTAAGATAATGCTTTGTTATGTCATGCTTTGTTATGATTATGTATACTGAATGTTCTTTATTTTTTCTGTGTTTTTGGTCACAGTTTTCATTCCATGACCTGGTGAAAGAGTCAAAAGTAAAGACACAAAATACTGCGTCGACTCGTCTCTTTGTCTTGAATGGAGTTTAGCATGGTGTTTAATCTACAGTTGTTGCACCTTGATGAGAACATTATAAGGTTTCTCATTCCCGGCGACTCTTCTGGTGACATACGAAGGTAAAACACACTTGCTCAGAACACCAGGAGGAGCAGAGGTGCTCATCAGGAAGATGCAAAGCACAGAGAACTGAACAGTGACAAGAGATGGAGCCACCAGCAACTGAGTTCAGATTATAGTCACATGGTGATACATTATTATTGATTTGAAAAAGACTGAGAAGGGAGAAGTGATTTTGTTGTTTTTGACATCAGACTTTATGCTCCATGTTGGCTGTCTGCGTTAGTACATAAACTGTGCCCAGTTACATCCACTCATCGGAATGACGAACGTGTGAGATTGGACTTTTGGGAAAATGGGATATAACACGAAGAAGGCAGTGGGAGGGTGTGGTGAACTGGGAAGGTGGTGTGTCCAGGATTGGAGCCAGGAGTTCCCTCCACTTTTTGATCATTTGTATGATCAGGTTTTGAGTTCAGTGCATGTTTTCAGCATGAACCCCTTTTTGTCTTCTATGTTACCTTTTCATCTGATTCCCGTTCCCGTGGTTCTTGCATTTATTTGTTGTGTTTGACGAGAGAGTCTAAAAGCATTCAGAATCTATCAATGGCATAATCAATATGATCAGAGTTTTGAATGTAAAGAGGGCAGATATGTACTGATTAAAGGAACTATTAATGGAAAGGTTTTTACTCTGTTGATTGTGTATACTCCACCAGGGGGGATATGCTCAACCGCTCTAAGGGAACCCTAATTTTTTTGATTAATATTTTTAATTTAAGACATTTAAAAAATAAAAAATAAACAGTGAAGGGTAAACCAGACCAGAGAGGGATCAGATATAAATCAAGAAAGTAGGGATCCAACAAATCATAAAAGAGAAACAATTGAAAATCATGGCACATAAAACCCAAAGAAAGAGTCCCATTTTGTCCAAAGTTTGTCAAATTTATCCATTTTCATGTCAAGTCTGAATGTATATATTTTTTTACATATTAGAAGTGTCCAATATAATATTAGTCATTTTGTCATCCATCTTTTTGTAAGCACCTTCTTTGCTGCAGCCAGGAAGATGCTCTAGAGATAGCTGCCAATTATGTCCATGGCAGGAGTCCTGAGGCCCAAATACATAGTTCTGAAGTCCAGTGGGATGGTGATGTCATAAATTGTCTGTAAGGCTTTGTTGATCTCGGTCCAATACTTGTGAACAACAGAACAATCCCAAAACACATGATAGTGATTTGCCTCCTGCTGCCACATCCTCTCCAACAGTCTGCATTTCCCTGTGAGTAATGGGCACGTTGACATGGGGTTGTAAAGAAGCGAGACACACTTTTCCAACAGAATTCCCTCCAAACATATGCTTTCCCGTTGCTTCATCAGCCAAACAAAGTTACCCTTAATATAATGAGTAGAGTGAGTGCTAAAATTATTAAAGCATTTGTACAATTTAGAAATGTATACTATATAATAATAGATTAGTTAATCCTCTTTAAAGTTCAGATTTTTATGCTTTAACAAAAATTTCAGTCAAAGGGCTATGATGGTTATCATTCTTTTTGATTTCTTGGTTATAATAACTCCTAATTTGTAAATACTTATAAAAGTCCTGTTTCTCTAAGACAAAGGATTCTTTGCTCCTCAAAGCTCTTCAGATGATTCTCCTTTACAATCTGGCAAAAGACCTTTAGACCTTTTGTTGTCCAGACTTTGAATCTGAGTTTGTGCTGTTAGGCTGTTATCGTAAATCAACCAATTTAAGATTTTAACATCTTTGTTTAGTTTGTATGTCTTGATCAGCTCCTTCCATGTTGTAAGAACAGACTTCACCCAAGGGTTCTCCACCTCCCCCCCAAATGACTCCTTGCCTTACTGGCCTTACTGTCATCTGCCAGTAAGGCCTGTACAGGAACCCCCGGCCCAACAGCAATCTCAATATTCTTCCATTGAGCTTCATATTCTGGGTCACACCAGCACAGCACGGCTCTGATCTGAGCTGAAATAAAGTCATTTTTCAGACAAGGCAAACCTAAGTCTCCTTTTTTGTTTCGATAACTGTAAAGTTTTGAATCGGATACGGGTTTTTTTCCCTTGCCATATGAATCTTGAGAATCTTGCTTTATTACACTCGTCAAATTGCCGGTTGGAGATGGAAATTAGAAGAGTGGAACAGATAGAAAAATCTGACCAAAACATACATTTTTATAGTTTTCAACCCTACTTAAGTAGGGGATAACATTCCATTTTTCAAGATATTTTTTATAGTTGTAAAAAACAGGGTATAATCTTTCGCCAGAACTGTTGATGGGTCTCCATGGAGTACCACACCTAAATATCTAAGAGATTCCGTTTGCCATTTAAAAGGGTAAGTCTTTCTAAAGGTCAGAAGGGGGCGCCAGTAAGAGAGGATTTCATTTGTTTGGACATTGATTTTGTATCCGGACATTGGACCAATTTTTTGTTGAAAATGCATCACATTGGGTTTGACATTTCTGGTTTGGTCAAATACAATAGAACATCATCTGCAGAAGGTAATGTTATGTTCCGTCCCATCAATTGTAACACCATGAATTGTTTTTGATTGTCTAATATATTGGGCCAATGGTTCCAAATTCAAAGCATACAAAAGGGGAGACCAGGATCAGCCCTGTCTCACCTCGATTCGTCCGATGACCATTGATTTTAATTCTTGATATTGGACCATTGTAAAGAGCCCCAGTATTTTTTATAATTAGCTCATTGATTTGAAATTTGTTTAGCACTTTAAATAGATATGGCCAGTTAACAGAATCGAAAATCGACTTATTATTACAGCTTTCAATTCAATTCAATTCAATCTATTTTTGTAACGCCCAAAATCACAACAGTAGTTGCCTCGAGGAGCTACAGTGGAAAACAAAATAAACAGTGTTCATAGGGACTTGGTAATGTCCCAGCGTCCTGTGTCCTTGGACAGATGTCCCAAGCTCCCCTGTCCTTAGACCCTCCTTCTCGGCCAGGAAAAACTATCAAACCTCTTTGGGAAAAAGTAGAAACCTGTAGGAGTTCCACAGTGAAGAAGAGATCCGACTCCCTCGGACGGACAGGCGGACGCGCCCTCAATTTGCAGATACACGGTGGAGCTGAACCCACTCAGGAGGAGAACCAATTCTTCGAGGCCGATGAAGAAACCGGTTCATATGGAGTAGAGACCGTTTCTCCAGGCAGTTGAGGAGCATCTGGAGCCACAGGTCCTCGATGTGCCTGCTCCACTCCCGTCGGGGAAGTGGAGAAAAAGAAGGAAAAGCGATGAACAAATTGCCAGTGAAATTAATATATTAAATATTGTTTGATAGAAAAGTAGTAGGAAACAGAGGATAGTGCTCAAGCTGCCATACTTCCCCCAGTATAGTTGCTCCTAGGGCAGCATAGCTGGGAACTGTAGGTTTTATTTCTGTTCCCAACTGGCCTGACCATAAGCCATTTCAAAGAGGAACGTTTTAAGCCTGGTCTTAAATGAAGAGACTGTGTCGGCCTCTTTAACATGGACAGGAAGCTGATTCCACAATTTGAGAGCAAAGTGCTCTGTTTGGATGATAAGCGTACTATAGCATCTTTGAGGTAGGATGGGGCCAGGTCATTTATGGCTTTGTAAGTCAGGAGGAGGATTTTGAATTTGATTCTAAACTCAACAGGGAGCCAGTGAAGAGACTCGAGCACCGGCGGAATGTGCTCTCTTCTTTTAGTTCCTGTTAGTAATCTTGCTGCTGCATTTTGAACCAGTTGAAAGCTTTTCATGCCGCTTTTAGGGCACGCTGCGAGCAGGGAGTTACAGTAGTCTAATCCAGATGTTACAAACACATGGACACATGTTGTTTTTGTCTCATTATGTGTAGGGATCATCTTATGTTAATTTGTGTTTTGTCGTTTGCTAATGAATCCTGTCTGATCATTATGGATTAGGTTTGGAAGTATTTGTTCAATTTTTTTGGACATGATTGAGGTGTATATATGTTAATCCACATTCAGAATAGAAATGGGTCTGTATGAGGCACAATCCAGTTGGTCTTTCCCTTCCTTTGGTGTCAGGGATATGATGGCTCCTTTCCAACTCAGAGGGGTCTGAGTTTTTTGTGTGCCCATTTAAAAGTTGCCAAAAGGAAAGGAGTAAGTGTGTCTTTTAAAGCTTTATAGCACTCTGAGGTGAACCCATCGCTCCCCAGAGATGTATTGTTCTTTTATCTTTTGATTGCACCTTGTATTTTCAAAACTGATGTTTCAGCTCCTAATTTTTTCTTTTATTCTTCTGACATAACAGGCAAATTGAGGATGTCCAGAGAGGAATTTATATCGTCTTCTTTATTGTCTGGAATATTTGAAAAAAGTTTTTTATAAAAGGATTCAAATGCTGATTGCATTTGGTCTTGTTTAGTCAAAATAGTAATTTAGAACATTTTGATCCACTCACTTTGTTTGGTAAAGAACAATTTCTTGGCAATCTAGATAATTATTTTCTCGGCTGATCTTTTAATTTCTTGAAGCATTTTAGGAGTCCCTTTTTGGCATGGTTTTGCTCCAACAATAAAAAAATGTCTTGCAGCTCATTTAGCTTTTTCTCCTTGTTTATTTTTTTCGGAGGTTATGGCTATAATATGTCCTCTCAAGACTGCTTTGGAAGCATCCCAAAGGATGGGCGGAGCAATCTCCCCAGTATCATTTTCCGCCAGATAAGTCTCAATGTTGTTGGACATTTTTTCCTTAAACAAAGGCTCTTGAAGCAGGCTGGCTTTGAACCTCCAAAATGTGTTTTCCTCCAAATCCACAGAAATGTAGATAGGAGCATGGTCACTTAGGTCTTTAGGGCTGCAGTGATTTTAGATCTGTCTTTATTGAGAACAAAAAAGTATTCTATCCTGGAATAGATTGTATGTGGGTTAGAAAAATTAGTATACTGGCGTGCCCTTCTTATTTATTGTTCCTCCAGGGGTTCTTGAGTTTGATACGTTCAGTGTAGGCTGTATTCGGAGATTCCAATCACCTCCACAAATTGGGGTTCCCTCAGAGTGGTTTCACAATCAGGTCCGTAACATCAGCATAGAAAGTGATATCACTCCCTGGAGGAGCATACACTTTCAAAAGAGTGAAAACCTTTCCATAAATATTTCCTTTAACCAGTACATATCTGCCTTCTTCATCCTTACATTCAAAACTCTGTTCAAAAACGATTCAGTTTGAGATCAAAATTGCAACTCCCCTTCTGTTTGGCTCTGAGGAATGAGGAAGTATAAGATTTTTCATATATTTTTTTTCATTGTTCTTACAATTTTTGTTTGTTTGATTGGGTTCAGTATGCCATTCACATTGAAGGATGCTACTTGTAATACTTCCGATGCCATTGGGTTGATTTTATTGATCTTACCGTTAATAACTCTTAATAACAACAAACATACATAAGAACCATTGGAACACAGAACAACTGAAAGGGTAAAAAATAAGACAAAAGGGTTCATGCTGGAAACATGTATCGAACCCAAAACCTGATTAAGAAAAGGTCGCAAGAGGGAGGGAAGTCCAATCCTAATGAAGAGCCCCCCCAAAAAACTCCCCAGGCACTCCTGATCCCAATCCTCAGAGGGAACTGGATATATAAGATCCCTGGCTCAGCACGTCCCCCTGCTGCACTCTGCATATGCTTTCAATTTCCCACAAATCCAATCTCCCACATTTGACACATCGATGAGTAGGTGTGTTTTATCAGAGAGTTTATACACGAATGCAGACAGCCACCATGGGGCATAAAGTCTGATGTTAAAAACTAAAAAAAATCAGGTCATTAGTCTGAACCGAACTCACATACCCCACGTTGGGGGCTCCATTTCATGTACTCTTCAGTTCTCCGTGTTCCACATCTTCCTTATGAGCACCTCAGCTTCTCCTGGTGTTCTGAGCACGTGTTTTTTACCTTCAAATGTAACCTGAACAGTCTCGGGGAAAGAGAATCCATGTCTCAGTTTTCTCTTCCTATTCACCCCACAGTTGTGGTTCACACCTTTGCTGTTGTTGACGGACCTCGTATGGAATATCTGGAGCAAAGAAGACACGTTTACCTTTGTACTGAAGGTCTTCCTTAGGCCTTGTTGCCTTCAGGACACGCTCCTTCACACAATCGTTGAGAAATGTCATAATCAGGTCCCGTGAGAAGCAACCTGTCCTGACGGGACGTACTCAGCGGGGTACGTACGGGACTATTACAAGAATTGGCAGGTTCTATGCATCGAGCCTCTGCTCATAGAAGATGTGGAGGACCTATTTGTATTTGGATTCATGATAGCAGGATTCCTCCTAATTGGGCTCGGAGTCGCCTTGGTCTATCGGAAAATTGGGAAGACAGAAAAATTCACCCAACAACTGTCTGACATCAACATGAAAAGGTTTTTGGATTTGAGAGAAAGGATGAAAGGACTCGAGCAGAGACTTGAGCAAGGCACGGTGCAACTCACTGATCTGAACCGTAACATCTTATTTCGGACCACGGAGATGCAAAAGACTTTGGGGGATTCAATCAAGGAAATTGGGAACTTTTGGCTGTCGGACGGAGTAACTCAATGAATCAAGCTGATCGCACACAGAGGACCAGAAACGATTGGATTATTTGATCGTAAATCATTTTGATCAACAAAATGTATAAAAGTACTTATTTCTCTTTTCGCTGCTGTGCCCCTGTATCTCTCCCCCTTTTCTTATCTCGCCCCGGGCTGGAGAGCTAACAGGCGTCAAGGCCGTACTGAGACACACACACAGACATCTACACAAAAACAAGATTCGGCCTTCACTCACTGTCTGCACATCCCACATCCTAATCTTTGTGTTATCTTGTTTGTGTCCCTGCCCAACATCCACTGAAAATATCCATCACGTTGACCTCATGTAATGTACTCAATATGTGTTGTTTATCATTGTATGCTTATTGCTGAACTTGCTTCTTCATTTTCTAAGAGTTCAAGTACCCCGGTAGGCGCTGTGCGAAAGCAGCCAGCCCCGGTGGCTGATGCTCTTTATGCATGTCTCTCATGTCGCATCTGTCACCAAGTCACGTTCCTATGTTGTGAATTTGTTCATTGACAATGGCAATAAATATATCCTGATTCCTGATCCTGATTCCTGATTCCTGATCCTGGTAGTGTATCAGAAGCTGGTCTTGGTTTGCCCAGGCGATGTGGTCTTTTGATTGTGATGGGAGGGACTTCAGCTCCTGAGCCATCAATGAGCTGGGAAATAATCTTTTCCAGCTCTCTATATCCTTTCCATCTACGCCTTCTTCTATTCCCACAAGCTTCAGGTTAGGATGACAAGATCTGTACTCCAAATCCAGGATCTTATTTTTCATATTATTTCTTTCCGACTCCAGCGTCATCACCCTGCCCCGCTGCCCCGCCTTCTTGCCCCTTACGGTCTGCAGATCGTCCGTATTATCAGAAACACGCTGCTCAGCTTCGTCCATGCGTGGCACCGGTTAGTCCCGCTGCCCTCAACTAAGCAGCTACCGCAGCAGAGAATGCAGCAGATATCGCCGGAACAATGGCCGCTATCATTTCTGCTCTGAGAGGCTCCATATCACGCTGCATTTCGCGTCTTATTTCGAACATCATGAGCAACAACTGATGATTCATCACATTCTCTCCCCCTTCTGATGCAAAGAAGTTGCCAGAATCTCCATCTGAGCCGGCGGGACCCCGCGTCTCCGGCAGGGAAGAGAAGTGTCTCTCCGCGTCAGGTTTGCAGCTGCGGTGAGAGGTGCGTCAGCTCAAAGTGCCGCCATAACCTGCAAATCGTATTCCTCTAATCACTCATCAAGAAGGCCCAGCAGAGGATGTACTTCCTGCGGCAGCTGAGGAAAGCCAAGCTACCAGTGCAGATGATGGTGCAGTTTTATACGGCCATCCTTGAGTCCATCCTCATCTCCATCACCGTGTGGTACGCTGGAGCCACAGCCAGGGACAAACAGAGACTACAGCGCATTGTGCGCTCTGCTGAGAAGGTGATCGGACTTCCATCTCTGCAAGACCTGTACGTCTCCAGGACTCTGGGACGGGCAGGTCTGATCACAACTGACCCTTCTCACCGTACACATGGACTATTTGAGCCACTCCCCTCAGACAGGAGGCTACGGCCCATCCGGACCAGAACCTCCCACCACAAGAATAGCTTCTTTCCCTCTGCAGTTGGACTCACAAACACACATCTGCCACTTTAACTATTATTCACACAAATAATCATTCAATGCACTGTTCACATTTTGCACTCTTCTTACTAACTGTAAATTGTGTATATATTCAGACCAAGTCTATTGTATTTGTAAATCAAAATTTTTATGCATGCCCTTTTTGATATATTTTGCTACAATTATTCTTCATTGTTGTGTTTTGCACGTTAACGCCAAAGCAAGTTCCTAGTTTTTGAATCCTGTTAATTGATAATGATGATAAAACCTCCTTCTGATTCTGATTCTGATTAACCAAACAAGACCAAATACAATCATCGTTTGACACCATGTCAAAATGCCTATTATTCACAGGGAAACCTGGGACTGTCCTGTCGTTTGGAGTTATTGGACTGAAATTAATAATGCACTGCAGACTGTTTTTGACATTGACATCCCACTTAATTTTAGAACAATGTACTTGGGCCTCAGAACTCCTGCCATGGACACAAACAACGTATACCTTTGGAATATACTTCTGGTGGCAGGAAAGGCCATCACAAAGAAATGGATGACACAGACCGCACCAACTGACATTGTGGCAGACATTAAAAAAATTGGGAAAAAATGACATTCAGGCTATATTTGGAAATGGACAAATTCACTAAACTTAAATTTAATTATACCATGATATTTGTATTTACGTAAGTAACTTCCTGCTTCCGAAGAGTGCAGACACTTTCCTGCTTGCTCCTGCTTGCTATAGCTGCTTTCCTTATCTATTTTGCTTTTTTTGTCTTGCAAACATTTTTCAAGATTTGATCTTTTTCGCATGACAATTTTCAACAGTTATGTTTCGATCATTACTTTTATAAGTGAACCAAGGATTTTAAGAGCATTTTTAGAGTTTTAATCAACAAATCTGACGAGCCAGCGACAAGTGAGAAGAGAAACAAACTCTTGTGAACACTGTTGGAAATATCAACAAGAAATTCATGAGCTACAAGCACAGATATTTGCTTTGGAATCTGAAATAGGACTGCACGATGCAATTCCAGTGGCACCCAGTGGTAAGAAGTCCACATTTCTTGCAAGAAAACGGCTACTTTCAACCTAAACCGGACTGACTCTGTGTCGTTCCCAAAACTCTCCAAAGACTAAACTTGGCACGAACTTCGTGCGATGCCAAAGCGATACAAAGATAATGTAACGTCATCTAAAGTACAGCTTACAAACAGATTTTTACCACTTTCAAAGACCGAAGTAAATGAACAAAGGAAAAATGTAAAACATGACGTGGCGAAAAGGCAGACAGACAGAGAGAGAATCTGTGCCTAAAGTCAAGGTCGTCTTGATTTGGGATGGTGCGATAAGTCACGTGATGCATGAAAAAATTAAAACACATTCTTTTCCCAGCGCCACAGTCACTGAGATTACGTCACGTATTTCTAATGTTTTGGCCACATATAAAGGAGTTAAACAGCTGATTGTGCATGCGGGTGCAGCGAGAGGATTGCACTACTTTGAGAACTTCTATCTATTCTGGAAATGAGAGGACCTGTTTAAGAGAAATGGCCCACACCTATGCAGAGGTGGAGTGAGGGTGCTGACTCCACGGTCTGAGGCATTGGACTGGGTCTGGACAGGGTCCTGAGGAGATGGTTAGAGAAGAGAGGAATGAGAGAAGAATTCCTGCTCCATCAGCCAGAGACCGAGCCAATGTTTCAACATCAGCAGCACCACAACCACAACCTCCACCAAAGGATTTATTAGCAGCCGCCAGCAAAGAATTCAACTCCAGCTGCTCCAAGATCACCACCTCCAGCGAACAACAATTTTCTAATAGAATCTGCTCCACCCAATTTATGTTTGAATCTGAAACACGAGAAAACAAAAAGGGAGGAGGTGTGTGTGCTTTTGTTAGAGATGAAATAGTTACCCACAGGTTGTCCTTTGGGGTGTTTTCAACATTTGAGTACGTATCCTTTAAAATTGAACTAAAACAGTCTCCATCCATTCTCTTCATTGTTTTATACAAGCCTCCTCAGCACTGCAAAAGTTTTATTGATGATTTTACTGAGATGCTTTCAGTCGTATGCACAGACTTTGATGGTTTGGTCATAACAGGTGAGTTCAATGTTCATGTTGATAATATCTGTGACAGAAATGCAAAAGAGCTTCATTCTGTCCTTGAAACTTTCGGTCTTACTCAGCGCGTGAGTGGCCCCACCCACAGCAGAGGGAACACTCTAGATCGTCTAATTACAAAGGGGTTAATATTTCAAATGTCAATGTGGTCGATGTTGCTCTGTCTGATCATTTCTGTGTCTTCTTTGACCTGTCTGTTTTTCCCAAACCACCAGCTGGTCCTGCAATTGTCCGGAGGAGACACATAAATGACAGCACAGGAAAACTGTTTATGGAAATGAATGACTTTGAAAATGTCTCATGTTCTAATGTAAATGATTTGTTGAACTCTGTTACATCTAGTGTTTTGAATGTTCTCGACACCATTGCCCCTATGAAGGCTAAAATTGTTAAAAATAAGCAGAAGACGCCATGGAGAAATGATGATTCGGTCAGGGCACAGAAAAGGGAGTGCCGCCGGGGCCGAACGAAAATGGTGCAAGTCAAAGCTCCAGGTTCAAAAGGAGATTTACAGGGAGAAGTTGTACATGTACAACCTCATTTTATGTAGAACTAGGGAAGGATATTTTTCTGAAATAATTGGAAGCTGTAGTAACAACTTGCATGTCCTGTTTGCCACAGTAAACAGATTAACAAACCCTCCAGCTCAGCTGCCGTTAGAACTCATTTCCACATCCAAGTGTAATTAGTTTGCATTATTCTTTAATGACAAAGTTCAGGGCATTAAAAATGCTATAAATTCTACAATGCAAAAAATAACCCTAAAACCACCTACACACTTAGAGCTGACTCACTTTGCACCTGTGACTGACAAAACTGTGTCATCACCAGTGTGAGTTCATCTACATGCTGCCTCGATGTTTTACCCACCAGATTTCGAAAGTCTGTGCTGAACACTTTGTTAGCAACACTCACTCACATAGTTAACATGTCGCTTCAATCTGGAACATTCCCAATGTCTTTGAAAACTGCGGTCATAAAGCCTCTCCTAAAGAAGAGCAGTCTTGATGCCGCAGTACTGAGTAATTACCGGCCCATCTCTAATCTGCCATTTTGGGGCAAAGTCCTTGAAAAGGTTGTTTACCAACAGCTCACTGATTTCCTCTTAATAAGCAACTCATTTGATGTTTTCCAGTCAGGTTTTAGACCTCATCACAGCACTGAGACTGCTGTTGTCAAGGTGACAAATGACATCCACCTGAACACTGACGCGGGCAAAGCCTCAGTCTTAATTCTGTTAGATCTGAGTGCTGCTTTTGACACTGTCGATCATGGGACCCTCTTACAGAGACTAGGACTGGGTGGGCATCACTGGCACTGCTCTAAACTAGTTAAAGTCCTATCTTGAAGACAGGAAGTACTTTGTCGAAATTGGTAACTGTGTCCCAGACCAGATTCCCCTGACTGTGGGGAGCCCCAAGGGTCAATCCTGGGACCCCTTCTGTTCAACCTCTACATGCTGCCGTTGGGTCAGTTGATACGCAGCGAGAATGTGTCCTATCACAATTATGCAGACGACACTCAGATCTATGTTTCACTGACGGCAGGTGAATATGGATCAGTGGATTCACTCTGTCACTGCATCCAACAGATCAGTGTGTGGATGCAAAACAACTTTCTCCAGCTGAACTCAGACAAGACTGAAAATCATCGTCTTTGGCCCACAGAAACAAAGAGAAATTGTTAACAGTCACCTCCAGAGTCTCGCTCTAAAACCTACAAATCAAGTTAGAAATCTGGGGGTAATAATGGACTCAGATTTTAATTTTAACAGCCACGTCAAATCAATAACATCAGCAGCTTTTTACCATCTAAAAAACAGCCAAAATCAAAAGTTTAGTGTCTAAACCAGACCTGGAGAGACTTATCCATGCGTTTGTCTCTAGTAGATTAGACTACTGTAACGGCCTGCTCACTGGCCTCTCCAAACGAGCTGTAAAACAGCTGCAGTACATCCAGAACGCTGCTCGGGTACTGACTAGAACCAGGAAGTACGATCACATTAGTCCTGTTCTCAGGTCTCTGCACTGGCTCCCTGTGGCTCAGAGAATAGACTTCAAAGCAGCTCTGCTTGTATACAAGTCTCTCCACAAACTGTACACAAACTGCTGCACCTCCAGCCACGACTCCGTAAAACTGATCAAGTTTGCGGACGACACCACCCTCATCGGGCTCATCTCGGACGGGGATGAGTCTGTCTACAGGAGGGAGGTGGACCGGCTGGTGTCCTGGTGCAGCGGTAACAACCTGGAGTTCAACGCTCAGAAGACAGTGGAGATGATCGTGGACTTCAGGAAAGTCACAGCCCCCCAGCCCCCCCTCGTCATGACAGACTCCCCAATCACCACCGTGGACTCCTTCCGCTTCCTGGGCACCACCATCACCCAGGACCTCAAGTGGGAGCCCACCATCAGCTCCCTCATCAAGAAGGCCCAGCAGAGGATGTTTCTTCCTGCGGCAGCTGAGGAAAGCCAAGCTGCCAGTGCAGATGATGGTGCAGTTTTACTCGGCCATCATTGGGTCCATCCTCACCTCCTCCATCACCGTGTGGTACGCTGGAGCCACAGCCAGGGACAAACAGAGACTACAGCGCCCTCTGCTGGAGCCACAGCCAGGGACAAACAGAGAGTACAGCGCATTGTACGTTCTGCTGAGAAGGTGATCGGCTGCAGACTTCCATCTCTGCAGGACCTGTATGTCTCCAGGGCTCTGGGACGAGCAGGTCGGATCACAGCTGACCCTTCTCACCCTGGACATGGACTATTTGAGCCACTCCCCTCAGGCAGGGGGCTACGGTCCATCCGGACCAGAACCTCCCGCCACAAGAACAGTTTCTTTCCCTCTGCCGTTGGACTCATGAACACTTCTTAGCACCTGCCACTTTAACTGCAACTATTCTATCTCTCATTGCACTTTCACTTTCTGCACTACAACTGTAAATTTAACTGTAATTCTCGTGTACATAATAATGCCTATATTTATTTTCATTTTATACGATAGTAATTTTAAATTGTTTCTTAATGCATGTCCTTTGGATTTCATCTATGTTCTTTTTATTATTGATCAGTGTTTTATGTGGCACCTGAAGCCCTAGACAAGTTCCTATGTAAGTGAATTTTGTTCATTGACAATGGCAATAAACCCCTTCTGATTCTGATTCTGGATAGCCAGTCACACTGACCCACACACACATGCACAAACAACATTTATTTGGCCTTCACTCCACCGTCTGCACTTCCCTATCTATTTCTTCTCTTTTTTTTGACCCATCCCCCATATCCACGGAAAAATTCCAGCACGTGACCACGTGTACTGTATTCATAATATGTGTTGTATAGTGTGTATTATTGTTATGCTTATGGCTGAAACTGTATTTAACTTTCCAAGAGTTAAAGTTCCCAGTAGGTGCCGTGACTTGGCTGCCCGGGTGGTCTTATGTCTCTCATGTCGCATCTGTCATCAAATCACGTTCCTATGTTGTAAATTTTTGTTCACTGACAATGGCAATAAATAAATCCTGATTCCTGATTCCTGGTATCAAAAGACAAGTGGGGGACAGAAGTGACTGTTTTGAGTACTGATGTACTGATGTATTGTTCAATGCTGAACTCTACAGCCGCTGTTCAACATTCATTTGCTGGTTATCTACTTGGTGCCCTCAAAACAATGTAGTCTTTGTTGAAAATTGGAGTGAGTTTTGGGGAAAACCCGGGCTTATACGCAGGGATGGCATCCGACTTCGGTGGGTACATCGGAATTTGACCGATAGCCTTAGTCTATCTAAAGATAGACTGTGTGTGTCCCTCGTGCAAATAATGTAAAAAAGTCAAACCTCAGAAAAGCTAGTTCAGGCGTCAGACCAAAGAACTTAATAAAAATAACACTCACAAATGATACAAATAAACAAATAAATAGGTTTGTAAAATGTGGACTGCTAAACATTAGGTCAATTTCCTCTAAATCGCTTTTAGTTAATTAATTAGTGATTATAACATAGATCTTCTAGCTCTAACTGAAACTTGGCTTCAACAAGATGATTATGTCAGACTAAATGAGTCCGCCCCACCCACTCATGTTAACTTTCAGACCCAGGAGCACAGGCCGAGGTGGTGGTGTGGCAGGCATCTCACACTCAGGCCTACTCTTGAGTCCTAAAATTAACAATACATTTCTCAATTTGAAAGCCTCATGCCATCAATCACATGTCCAAATTGGAGAAACCAAAAAGGAGTCCTGTTCGTGGTTTCTCTACCGACCTCCTGGTCCCTATTCAGAGTTTTTAACAGAGTTCTCAGACTTTATATCAAACTTGGTGGTTAGACTGGGATAAAGTAGTGATAGTTGGAGCCTTCAATATCCACGTGAACGTGAACGATAACTCTCTCAGTAATTCTTTCAACGCCCTGTTAGATAGCATTGGTTTCGCTCAAAATGTAAATAAACCAACTCACAGTCACAAGCACACTCTAGATCTTGTTCTAACATATGGAATAGAGATTAGTGACCTCATTGTCTTCCCTCAAAAATCTATACTGTCAGATCATTTCCTAATTACTTTTCAGTTTGTTCTTAAAGATTATCCAACCCACAAAATAAAGTCATAATGAAAAGGACAATATTGGAAAAATCTATCTCAAAGTTCAAAGAAATAATAGAGCCAATATTCAGCGACATGTCATGTGATCATGTCATTTGATCCTGCTGAGAACGGCCTTAGTCCCAGTGTAAGTGATCAATTTGTCGACTTGACCATTAATTCTCTGAAGTCCGCTCTTGATGTTGCAGCTCCGCTAAAGCAGAAGGTCCTTAGGCCAAAACGTGCCTCCCCATGGTACAATGAAGAACTGCGTTCACATAAACAAAGACCATTTCATCGCTCCCATACGGAGGAATCCCTAAAAGCATGGACAATCTGCCTACTGTCCTATAAGCAGGCTCTGCGTAAGGCCCAACCAGATACTATTCAAATTTAATAGAAGTCAACAAAAATAACACTAGATTTCTTTCGGCACTGTAGCCAGGCTAACAAACTGTCACAGCGCAGTAGAGCCGTCACTCCCAGCTACTCTCAGCTCTAATGATTTTCTTCTGTTTTTTTTAACAATAAATATAAAAACAATCAGAGATAAATTAGATGAAACTACTCCCACTATTAGCCCTGAACAAGCCCAAGCTGTAAAACTAGTGTCTCATATAAATCCATCAGTAAACACTAGAAAGGTTCACTGCTGTTGATCAAGCAGAGAGAACTTCAGCCATTATGTCCTCTAAACGTCACTCTTGTATTCTAGTAACCCGATTCCAAGCAGACTCCTCAAAGACATTCTCCCCTAATTATAGATTCTATTCTTAATATAATAAATACTTCACTAAAAAGTGGTTATGTTCCACAGTCCTTCAAACATGCAGTCATTAAACCGCTTCTGAAAAACCCTAATCTTGATCTGACCTGTTGATAAACTACAGACCTATTTCAAATCTTTCCTTTGTCTCTAAAATCCTTGAAAGAGTTGTAGTTAAAACAGCTTTGTCGCCATCTACAGGACATAATTTACCTTGAAACTGCACAGTTAAAGTCACACAACTTATTAGCTGCTGACGACTGGACTTTCAACCTGGTATTTTGCAGCGTTCGACACCATCGACCACAACATTCTACTGCTGTATCTGACTACCTATCGATAACCAGTTTGTTAATGTTAAACCAGAGCTCCTCACCCTGTTCTAAAGTAACCTACGGTGTGCACAGGGTTCAGTACTCGGTCCAATTCTGCTTACTCTTTATATTCTGCCGTTAAGTCACATGATCAGAAAGCATAGCATTAACTTCCACTGCTCTGCAGATGACACACAGCTGTATTTATCAATGAAACCCGATCAGACCGATCAAGCAGACAGACTTGGTGCTTGTGTGAAGGATATAAAAAAACTGGATGACACTTAATTATCTGCTTCTTAACCCTGAAAAAACCAAGGTCATCGTACTAGGCCCTAATCATCTACGAGACACTTTATCTGAGCAGATAGTCACACTGGACAACGTCAGTGTAGCCTCCAGCTCCACTGGAAGAAACCTTGGAGTCTTATTTGACCAAGAGCTCTCATTCAAAGCACACATAAATCAAGCCTCTAAAACAGCCTATTCCCATCTGCGTAATAAAGCCAAAATCAGAAAAATCTTGCCTAAAAGCGATGCTGAAAAACTTGCGTTTGTAACATCTAGATTAGACTACTGTAACTCCCTGCTCGCAGCGTGCCCTAAAAGCGCCATAAAAAGCTTTCACCTGGTTCAAAATGCAGCAGCAAGATTACTAACAGGAACTTAATGAAGAGAGCACATTACGCCGGTGCTCGAGTCTCTTCACTGGCTCCTGTCGAGTTTAGAATCCAATTCAAAAAATCCTCCTCCTGACTTACAAAGCCATAAATGACCTGGCCCCATCCTACCTCAAAGATGCGATAGTACCTTATCATCCAAACAGAGCACTTCGCTCTCAAAATGCTGGACTTCTGGTGGTTCCAAGAGTCTCTAAAAGCACAGTAGGAGGTAGAGCATTTAGCTACCAAGCTCCTGTGTTGTGGAATCAGCTCCTGTCCATGTTAAAGAGGCCGACACAGTCTCTTCATTTAAGACCAGGCCTAAAACGTTCCTCTTTGAAATGGCTTATGGTCAGGCCAGTTACGAACAGCAATAAAAACCTAAAGTTTCCAGCTATGCTGCCCTAGGAGCAACTATACTGGGGGAAGTATGGCAGCTTGAGCACTATCCTCTGTTTCCTTTTACTTCTCTATCAAACAATATTTAATATTTAATTTCACTTGCAATTTGTTCATCGCTTTTCCTTCTTTTTCTCCCACTTCCCCGACGGGAGTGGAGCAGGCACATCGATGACCTGTGGATCCAGATGCTCCTCAACTGCCTGGAGAAAACAGTCTGCCTGGAGAAACGGTCTCTACTCCATATGAACGGTTTTTCATCAGCCTCGAAGAATTGGTTCTCCTCCTGAGTGGGTCTTGCTCCACCGTGTATCTGCAAATTGAGGCGCGTCCTCCTGTCCGTTCGAGGGAGTCGGATCTTTCCTTCACTGTGGAACTCCTACAGGTTTCTACTTTTTCCCAAAGAGGTTTGGTAGTTTTACCTGGCCGAGAAGGAGGGTCTAAGGACAGGGGAGCTTGGGACATCTGTCTAAGGACACAGGATGCTGGGACATTTCCAAGTCCCTCTGAACATTGTTTATTTTGTTTTCCACTGTAGCCCCTCGAGGCAACTACTGTTTTGGGCGTTACAAAAATGAATTGAATTGAAATTGAATAAGAAACTGCTCAGCTGTTAATATTTTTGAGAGGAGTGAACAGTGACATGAATAACAGAGGAGCTGCTCGAGCTCCAAAGCATCAAAGGCCAAACAAGAGGAGTGGATTTATTTGATGTGTGCTCAGCAGTAGACAACATGAAGCTGCCATGGAGTAAAGTCAGTGGTATTATTACAGATGGGGCCCCTGCTTTGGTTGGTGAACGGAGCGGATTGGCCACACTTATTTTCCAAACGCAATCAAGCTTCACTGCATTATTCACCAGCAGATTCTCTGCGCAAAGCACCTCAAATTTGATCAGAATCAGAATCACAAAAAAGGTTTATTGCCATTGCCAATGAAAAGAATTCACAAACATAGGAACTCTCTTTGGTAATTCAGTGCAACATAAAACAATGAACAATGATAAAACAATATACAGTATATGAAATCAAAAGAAACCATTTAAATCTACTATAGGATAAAAATAAAAATAGGCTTACTATGTACATAGTTTTTACAGTATAATTTACAGTTGTGAGTGCAGAAAATGACAGTGCAGTGAGTGATTGATGAAATTGCAGTTAAAGTGGCAGGTGTTTAAGAAGTGTTCATGCGTCCAACTGCTGAGGGAAAGAAACTATTCTTGTGGCGGGAGGTTCTGGTCCGAATGGACCGTAGCCTCTTGCCTGAGGGGAGTGGCTCAAAATAGTCCATGTCCAGGGTGAGAAGGGTCAGCTGTGATCTGACCTGCTCGTCCCAGAGCCCTGGAGACGTACAGGTCCTGCAGAGATGGAAGTCTGCAGCTGATCACCTTCTCAGCAGAGCGCACAATGCGCTGTAGTCTCTGTTTGTCCCTGGCTGTGGCTCCAGCGTACCACACGGTGATGGAGGAGGTGAGGATGGACTCAATGATGCCTTTGTAAAACTGCCCCATCATCTACGACATCCAGGCGGAGTTTATCACATAGACGTCAGAGGGCTCAGCTGCGCAACAGCATTACATTTGAGTTTCTGGAAGCTGTGGATTTGGCATTTGAACACTCTGAATGTCAGTCTTCAAGGAAAAGACGCAGTTGTGGAGCAGATATACGCACACATCAGCCCATTCAAAACAAAACTTCAACTTTTCCACCAACACGTGTTACAAACGGAGCCCACAACCACACATTTTCCAGCATTACAGGAGGTTATGAAACCCTCCCTCCGAACACTGTCCAGGCGCAAATGAACAAATATGCAGATGCCATTGGCGCGCTTATGGCTCCGCCCCAGCTGCAGTTGGAGCTCATTGACGTGCAATATGACAGCTCGGCCACTGGACAAAGGTAGCATCACTTTAGCCAAAAGAACATTCAAAAAAATGTGAAAAAACCCTTGCTGTAATGAACTTAAGCACATTTACGGGACATATTACGCAGCTCATCTGCTACTTTCAGACCTGATATTGTTTACTGCAATCCAAATCCCAGCATCACCCATCCCATTAATGTCATTAAAGCTGTGTTAATAATTCTTTCATAAATTGACAATGTTTTACAGTTCAAACCTTAAACTGCACTGTTGCTATGCTAACAGGCATTACATGTTTGTGGAAGTTCTGAACATCAATGCTGATATCAATGATCAATTTACAGGATGTGTTTAGAGTTCAAATGTAAAGCTTTTTGTTCCCATTTGGGCCTTTTCCCCATGCCTTTGACCCGTCTTAATTATATAAAACATGCAAGATAGCTTATTTGTTTGTCAATGGGTTTGTATGAAAGACATTTTTTTAAATGGATAAATTGAACAAAAATGCATTTATTTCAAAGTTTACAAGTACTTTATTTCCTTCCCTCTTTTTGTTTCTTTTCTTTTCTAATATAAAATATTACGAAGATAAAAAAAAGGGGGAAAAAAGAAAGCAAGAAAAGAGTAAAGCTGCAAGCGGCATCCAACAGCCTTTGCAGTCCACCAGGCTTCGTACTCCGCACTTTTGACTTGATAAAAATGGCACTGACACGCCCTCAGTCTCATTTGATTAGCATGATTCTGTGCATCGGCATGGCAAATTAACACAACTCACAGTGAAAGTTGCAGCTCAGTGACCATAAAGTTCATATCCAAAAAGGAGATAGCTTTTAATGCCCCACTCCTGAAGAGGATTGTTACCAAATTTAAAGTTGTTTGGGCTAACGCCCAAGGTGGAGTTTGGCAATGAGCAGATTGTAAAAATTTGCATATTTCCAAGATTTGGCTATTTTCCGATTGGTATAACATGAGAGGTTAATGTAGAAAAAGATTCAGTTGTAGTCATCTGGACTCTGTTTTAGAAAAAACAAAACGTTTCAACTCTCATCCAAGAGTCATTCTCAATCAGAGAAACAAGTCTGAGAACTCTTGTTTATATCCTACTCTGTGAGAGCCCTGCCCACAGGGCGGGACCTCCTGCTAATGGCCCATTGAAACTGGATGGGCCTATTGTTCCTATTGTTCCCTGCCTCACCTTGAGTGCCTATTTAGCATCCGAATGCCCAGGGCGTCTCCAGGGTTTCAGCAGACCATTATAAACAACTGGAAGGTTGAATCTTAAACCTCCATTACGATTTAAGGAAGGATTCTCTTTTTTAACAAAGATTGCCTCCTTAACTCCTCTTTCAAACCATCTTTTCTCCCTGCTCAGAATCTCCACCTCACTGTCTTCAATAGAGTGGTTTGTGGCTTTGAGATGAAGATGCACGGCGCTCTGGGTCCTGAACTCGCGTGTCACTACATTGCTCTGTTTTTGTGCAGGCATCTTGTCCTTAGGGTGAACCAGTTTTTGTCTTAACGTGTTCCTGGTTTGAAATAAACAGGGACTTCGTGTTGTCTAAAAATTTGTTGCAGTTTTTCTGACAGTCCTGAGACATAAGGGATAGAGAGACACCCCTTCTTCTTGGTTCTGTTTCCCTTTTGTCCCTTTTGTCCTGCTTTTTGGTTCTCTTCACTTTGTTCAGAGCCCAAGTCAGGTATCCACAGGCTGAGAGAGCATTCCGGACGTGTGTTTACTCTTTCCTCTTGCCCTCTGAGCTGGTGGGCACCTCTTGTGCTCTGTGTTGTAGTGTTCTGATCACTCCCAGCTTGTGCTGTAAGTGGGTGGTTAGAGCCAAAGAGCAGGTACTGGTCAGTGTGTGTGGGTTTCCTATATACATCTATCTGGAGCTTCCCGTCTTCTCCTCTGATCGTGGAACAATCAAGAAAGGCCAAGCGGTTCTCTTTTGCATCTTCTCTTGTAAACCTGATATGCGGGTCCACAGCATTGATGTGCTCTGAGAAGGCTTCCAGCTCTTGTTTCACCCTAAGGACAAGATGCCGACACAAAAACAGAGCAATGTAGTGTATTCTATCCAATGCAGTGAAGAAAATTGTAAAGAGCGCCACATAGGGGAGACTAAACAGCCACTTCACAAGAGGCTTTATCAGCACAGAAGACACGCGAGTTCAGGACCCCAGAGCGCTGTGCATCTTCATCTCAAAGCCACAAACCACTCTATTGAAGACAGTGAGGTGGAGATTCTGAGCAGGAGAAAAGATGGTTTGAAAGAGGAGTTAAGGAGGCAAATCTTTGTTAAAAAAGAGAATCCTTCCTTAAATCTTAATGGAGGTTTAAGATTCAACCTTCCAGTTGTTTATAATGGTCTGCTGAAACCCTGGAGACGCCCTGGGCATTCGGATGCTAAATAGGCACTCAAGGTGAGGCAGGGAACAATATAACAATAGGCCCATCCCAGTTTCAATGGGCCATTAGCAGGAGGTCCCGCCCTGTGGGCAGGGCTCTCACAGAGTAGGATATAAACAAGAGTTCTCAGACTTGTTTTTCTGATTTAGAATGACTCTTGGATGAGAGTTGAAACGTTTTGTTTTTTCTAAAACAGAGTCCAGATGAAACAACTGAATCTTTTTCTACAATGGAACACTCCTGGACGAATGAGGGATTACACCGACATGAGAGGTTAATATCATTGCTACGGCTACACCGGGTCCATTTGTCTTTTTTGACCGGGATGCCAAAATGGAATTTTTTGAAGAACTAAACAAAATTGCTTAAGTTGGCAATTTTCGCATTGGGATAACATGCAAGGTATCTGTCCTCGCTATTGCTACGCCATACAAAATATGACTCCAGCCACTGGACATTTTTGATTGGGACACCAAAATAGAATTTTGTGCAAAATGTCATGTTTTGTGAAGTGTGAAGCAAAATAATGTGGAAATTTCAGAGATTTTGCGATTTTCCCATTAGGATAACATTGGGTGTTTCTGTCAATGCTACGGCTACGCCATAAAAAAAATTGGCATAAGTCCAATTGGCTTTCTTGATCGGGATGCAGAAATAGAATTTTGGGGAACATTTTGAAAATGTTTGTAAAACGTGTCAGTGTAAACCCTCATTCGTCCAGGAGTGTTCCATTGTAGAAAAAGATTCAGTTGTAGTTATCTGGACTAAAAAAAAACATAAATATTTCGACTCTCATCCAAGTCATTCTCAATCTGTTAAACAAGTTTGAGATTTCAAGATTACATCCTACTCTGTGAAAGCCCTGCCCACAGGGCGAAACCTCCTGATAATGGCCCATTGCTCTGCTTTTGTGTAGGGACAAGATGCTTACACAAAAGCAGAGCAGTGTAGTGTATTCTATCGAATGAAGAAAGTTGTAAAGAGCGGTACATAGGGGAGACTAAACAGCCACTGTACAAGAGGCTTTATCAGCACAGAAGACACTCGAGTTCAGGACCCCAGAGCACCGTGCATCTTCATCTTAAAGCCACAAACCACTCTATTGAAGACAGTGAGGTGGAGATTCTGAGCAGGGAGAAAAGATGGTTTGAAAGAGGAGTTAAGGAGGCTATCTTTGTTAAAAAACAGAATCCTTCCTTAAATTGTAATGAAATTGTTTAAGATTCAACCTTCCAGTTGTTTATAATGGTTTACTGAAACCCTGGACATGCCCGAGGCATGGTAATCAGGGACCCAATGAGGAGGGAGCGAAAGTCAGTGTACAATGAAGTTAATTGGACCATCTCAGTTAGTTTAATGGGCCATTATCAGGAGGTCCCGCCCTGTGGGCAGGGCATTCACAGAGTAGGATATAAACCTGGGTTCTCAGACTTGTTTCACAGATTGAGAATGACTCTTGAATGAGAGTTGAAATGTTTTGTTTTTCTAAAACTGAGTCCAGAAAATTTGGTCCAAATCGGACTCGTTTTGCTAAAATGGGAGCCATTTTTAAATTTGCAACATTTTAAAAATTGCTGTCCAACTTTGCGGACGTGCCGCACGTAGACTGTAAAAGTTATCAAAAAATTACATATTAGTGTGTGGGATTGTGTCAGAGAGCAGAGGCACGCAGAGATGTCATGGGACTGTAATTCCTGAGCCAATCCTGAGGAAAAGAAAGAGCCTGCTGTTCTCCGAGGCCGAGATGTACTGAGCAGTGGAGGAGGCAGTAATCAATTTTGTTACATAGGTAAAAATACAGGGCCATGAAACATAGGCAATAAAAATACAAACGTAAAAATGGGCGTAGTGGCTTTGCAGAGAAGTGAAATAAAAGCAGAAAAGCTAACGATAAACCAAAAGTTTTTTATTTAGCCATGTCTCACAGCGCAACCACCACAAACGTGGAATATATATATGTATATATATATACAATTTAGATTTTATTTACTTGTCGAAACATGGTTTTAAAGGACACATTTTCTACATTATTTGTAGGCCTATTGTTATTGTCTTTAAAAATAATCTTGTACCTTTGAATCAGAATCAAAATCAGAACCAGAAAAGGTTTATTGCCATTGTCAATGAACAGAATTCACAGACATAGGAATTAAAATCTCGGCATTAAGGTGCAACATAAAACACTGATCAATAATAAAAACAACATATATGAAATCAAAAAGGGCATGCATTAAGAAACAATTTACTAAAATTAAAATTACTACAGTATAAAACAAAAATAGGCTTACTATGTACACAAGAATTTACAGTTAAATTTATAGTTGTAGTGCAGAAAGTGACAGGACAGTGAGTGATTGATTAAATTGTAGTTGCCGCAGGTAGTACATTGTCTGCTGGGCCTGAGGAAGTAGAAGGAGTCTGGGGGAGTCTGTCATGATGAGGGGGGGCTGGGGCGCTGTGACTTTCCTAAAGTCTACGATCATCTTCTGGGCGTTGAACTCTAGATTGTTACCGCTGCACCAGGACACCAGCCGGTCCACCTCCCTCCTGTAGACAGACTCATCCCTATCTGAGATGAGCCCAATGAGGGTGGTGTCGTCCGCAAACTTGATCAGTTTTACGGAGTCGTGGCTGGAGGTGCAGCAGTTTGTGTACAGGGAGAAGAGCAGAGGAGAAAGTACACAGCCCTGTGGAGCTCCTGTGCTAATGGTCCGAGTGTCTGAGACATTCTTCCCCAGCTGCACGGGGAAGAATGTCTCAGGGGGACAGGGACAATGATGGACGACTTGAAGTAGGCTAGGACGTGTTAGGACTCCAGGGAGGTGTTAAAAATGTCTGTGTAGACGGGGGACAGCACTCCTGCACAGTGTCTTAAGGTGGTGGGAGAAACACCGTCTGGTCCAGCAGCTTTTCGGGGGCTGGATTTCCGAAATAGTCTGTTTACATCCTGTCTGTAACACGGGTGAAAAACACAAATTCTCTTTTTCGATCTCTCCTCTCCATTGGGGCTGCTGTGTTTAGTGCCTCCATCCACGTGACTCGTTGAGTCCGTTTACGTGACCTGTTGCGATCGTGCACCTGGCTCTTTGTGCTTGAAAACGCACTTATTCCTTACCGTTCAATGGATCAGCTCGACCTCGTTCCCTCCGATGCATCGGCCCGACCCAGGCCTCACCTCCCACAGACAAGCCATACCAGGTCCTCCTCCACCGGCCTCATCATTCCAGCCGTTCTCCCAGGTGTAGGTCTTGCTTACGGTGGTTATTGCCTTTCCTTTTTGCTTCCCCTGCTTCGTCTCACTCACACCTGTCCAGTAGCCCACTTTCTGGGCTTCATCCACGCTCCAAGGCCAGGCTCCAGTCAGCAGACCGGCATCTTGCCACAGATCACCCCCCTGCAAGTCCTGTATTTCCAAGTAAATCTTTCAGTTATTTGCTTGCCCCTTGGGCTTCCAATTGTCGTCCTAACATTAGAAGCTGGTATCTCTCGAAGGAAATGTCAAAATAAATGTGTAAACAAATAAAGTGAATAACAATAATAAGATATAATTACAAAAAAAATAATGAATAATGAAATAAATAAATTTAACTAAATGCAGTTTAAAACAAAAAACAAACAAAAAAAACTTGAGCATCGAGTTGCCAGGTCCCAATTCCCCCTCCCCGCTCCTTTCTCTCCAACTCTCTCCCTTCTCCTTGATCACCAGTTTACTAGATCTTTTCTCCTCGGACATTGGATTGCCAAGTTCTAGCCCCCCTCCTCTCTCTCCCCCCTCTCTCCTTTCTGTCCCCTCTCCCTCATCCCTCTCCCATTTCTCTCCCCTCTCCCCACCATTACCAGTTTACTAGATCTTTTCTCCCCGGGCACCGGGATGCCCGGGTCTCTTCTCTTTTTCCTCGGGCACCGGGGTTCTTCATCTGTCTCGGAGAACTGGTTCTCCTACTGAGCGATTCCAGCTCCAGTCTAGCTGCAAACTGAAGTGCGTCCGCCTGTCCATCCGAGAGAGTCAGATCTCTCCTTCACCACGGAACTCCTCAAGGTTTCTACTTTTTCCCAAAGAGGTTTGGTAGTTTTTCCTTGCTGAGAAGGAGGGTCTAAGGACAGGGGACCTGTTGCTAGCTTCATTGCACCAACTTATGCCGCGTAATACCTCACCATGATGCCCCCTTCAGTGCCGCTGCCAATCACTGACATGTCGCCGCCGGGCACCAGGATTCCCCCTCCAGAGCCGCTGCCGGGCTCCGAGATTCCTCCGCCGGGCACCGAGATTCCTCCGCCGGGCACCGAGATGCCGCCGGGCACCGAGATGCCGCCTCCAGAGACGCCGAGCACCGAGATGCTCCCTCCAGAGATGCCGCCGCCGGGCACCGAGATGCCGCCTCCAGAGACGCCGAGCACCTGCCAAGAGATGCCAGGGCCGGCATCCGAGATGCCGCTCCAGAGACGCCGAGCACCGAGATGCTCCCTCCAGAGATGCTGCCGCCGGCACCGAGATGCCGCCTCCAGATGCCATCGTCGGGCACCGTGATGCCCCCGCCAGAGCCGCCGCGCCGGCACCGAGATGCCACCTCCAGAGACGCTGCTGAGCACCAAGATGCTACCGCCAGGCACCCGTTGCGCCGCCGCTGGGCTCCCTGGTGCCGCCGCCGCCGGGCACCGGGATGCCTCATCTGGGCACCAGGACGCCGTCTCCAGAGCTGCCAGTCCTTCTATGTTCTGGGAGTTCCCAAACACCAACCCGAAGCTAAACCAGAGTTCTCTTCTCAGGAACTTCTCCTCGTGCTCCAAACAGCCAACTCTTTGGTCATCTCAACTTCACTATACAGATCAGGCATGAGCTTTTCTAAAATGCAGCAAAAATGCACCAGAATCCATGAAATTATGTGATCCCCAGACCCCCTAAGGATTGTGATCCAAGCAGTATATAAAATTAAATAGCCCACATAGAAAAAAAATCTGATTTTTAGAAATAGAATTTTTTAACAAGTTCGAAGGGGTTGGGGGTATGGGGCACCACTAGCAGAGGCCCTGACTCACTTGATCAGGGTTTGGGTTCTTTTCTTGTTTTCACCATGAACCCTTTTGTTTTCTATTTTTTCTATTTTATCTTTTCTTTCTTTCTATCTTTCTATATATATATAAATGTTTTTTAAATTAAGCACACATAAAAACAAACACAAAATGCAGGAACAAGACCAGGGAGAAAAGGCTAAACCAAAACAACCAGATGTCCACCAAAAAAAAAAAAAAAAAAAGTGAAATCATGACACACAGAACCCAAAGAAAACATCCCAAATAGTCCATAATCTGTCGAATTTGTCCATTTTCAAATTAAGTCAAAATGTGATCCTTGTGATACGAATGTCCAAAGTAATGTCTGTCCGGTCCCTGATTGTCGATGTAATTTGTGTCATCCACCTTTTTGTGACGGCCTTTTTCGCTGCTGCTAAGAGTGTGTTCCAGATGTAACTGTTCATTGTGTCCATGGCAGGAGTCCTCAGGCCCAAGTACATAGTTCTGAAATCGAGTGGAATGGCAATGTCAAAAAACTGTTTGTAGTGCATCCTTAATTTCAGTCCAAAACTTTTGAAACAACAGGACAGTCCCAGAATTTGTGATAGTTGTTTGCCTCCTCGCTGCCACAGTTTCTTCAACAGTCTGCATTTCCTTGTGAGTAATGGGCACTTTGACATGGGGTTATGAAAAAGCTTGACAAATTCTTCCAACAAAACTCTCTCCAAATATGTGACTTTGTAGTTCTCCACAGGGATGTACAAACATCTTCCCACACTTTGTCGGTCAAAACACGGCCACTCTCTCTTTCCCACTTGCTTTTAATATATTTAGTAGAGTAGTTTGTCCAGATTAGAAATGCATTGATATAATTTAGATATAATTCCCCTTGAAAGTTCCGATTTATAAACCTTGATAAACATCTCAGTCAGAGGGCTACAATGGTAACTCCCTTGTTTAATTTCTTGGTTATAGTAGCTCCTTATTTGTAAAAAACCTAGAAAAGTTCTGCTTCTCCAAGCCAAAGGATTCCTTCAACATATCAAAGCTTTTCATTTTGACTTTTACAATCTGGTGAAAGACTTTAATACCTTTTGTAATCCCAGACCTTGAATCTCAGGTCAGTTCTATTTGGTACAAAACCTTTTTAATTTGATTAAGATTTTAATATCTTTGTTTAGTTTGTATGTTTTGAACAGCTCCTTTCCATGTTGCAAGCACAGATTTTACCCAGGGATTCTCCACCCTCCCCAAATGACTCAAGCGTCTGTCATCTGCCAGTAAGAATCAGAATCAGAATCAGAATCAGAAATCAGAAATCAGAATCAGAATCAGAATCAGAATCAGAAAGGGGTTTATTGCAATTGTCAATGAACAAACTTCACAGACATAGGAACTTGTCTCGGCATGAAAGGGGAACATTTAAGGTGCAACACAAAACACTGAGCAATAATAAAACAACATATATTCAATCAAACAAAAGGGCATGCATTTAAGGGACAATTTAAAATTACTATAGTATAAAATAAAAATAAAAATAGGCCTGTACAGGAATCCCCAGCACAACATGAATCTCAATATTTTTCCATTGAGCTTCATATTCTATTCACAGCAAGTAATTTCTTAGACAAGGTAAACCCCAGCCTCCTTTTTCTTTTGATAATTGTAAAGTTTTGAATCGGATACAGGTTCTTTTCCCTTCCCATATCAATCTTGAGATTGCTTTATTCCACTCATCAAACAGCCGGTTGGGGATGGAAATTGGAACAGACTGGAACAGATCGAGAAATCTGGGAAAAACATTCATTTTTATATTTTCAATTCTTTGACTTAAACTTAAGTATTGGATAAGGTTCCATTCAAGATCTATTTTAATTATCTTAAAAAGAGGGGTATAATTTTCCTCCAGAATTAAGTTAAGAGTTAAGAAAATGCTCTTTACCAAACAAAGATATTATGAGTGGATAAAAATCCTCTAAATTACAATCTTGAAAACTTAAAAAACAACAATCTGAAAGAACAATTTATAAAATACGAGACAGGCAAAGTGATGTACTCTTAACTAAACAAGACCAAATTCAATCAGCATTTGAATCCTTTTATAAAAAACTTTTTTTCAAAAAATTCCAGACAGTAAAGAAGACGGTATTGATTCCTTTCGGGACACCCTCAATTTGCCGGTTTTGCCAGAAGAAGAAAATAAAAAATTAAGCGCTGGAAATACAAAGGCATAATCAAAAGATTAAAGAATAATAAATCTCTGAGGAGCGATGTAAAAGACACGCTTACTCCTTTTGGCAGCTTTTAACTGGGCACTGAAAAAAACTCCAACTTCCAAGTTGGAAAGAGGCCATCATATCCCTGATACCAAAAGAAGGGAAAGACCGACTGAATTGTGCCTCATACAGACCCATTTCTATTCTGAATGTGGACTATCGTTTATAAACCTCAATTTTGTCCAAAAGAATGGAACAAATCCTCCCAAGCCTAATCCACAATGATCAAACAGGATTTATTACCAAACGACAAACACAAGACAACATAAGACGATCTTTACACATAATAATTGGTTTGGACGCTGGGAAGGCTTTTGATTCTGTTAACTGGCCATATTTATTTAAAGTGCTAAACAAATTTCAAATGGACGATATAATTATAAAAAATATTGGGGCTCTTTACGATGGTCCAACATCAAGAATTAAAATCAATGGTCTTCTGACAGACCCACTGACTCCGGAAAGAGGGGTCAGGCAAGGCTGCGCCTGGTCTCCCCTCCTGTTTGCTTTGTATTTGGAACCAATTGGCCCAATTTATTAGACAATCAGAAACAATTGATGGTGTTACAATTGATGGGACGGAACATAACATTGCCTGCTGCAGATGATGTTCTATTGTATTTGACCAAGCCAGAAATTTCCATACCCAATGTGATGCATTTTCTTCAAGAAGTTGGTCCAATGTCTGGATACAAATTAAATGTACAAAAAAACTGAAATTCTCTCTTACTGGCAACCTCTGACCTTCAAAAAGACTTACCCATTTTAATGGCAAATGGAATCCCTTAGATATTAATAGATATTTAACATAACAGAAATTAGATAAATGGAAAAAATAACATTCAAACTTAATTTGGAAAAGGACAAATTTGACCGACTCTGGACTCGTTGGGACTGTTTTTATACGTGTAAATGTGTAGTTGATGTCTGTCATCTTCTCCACTCGATGTGGAGGAGCAGCAGCTCTACTCCGAGCTCCTCCCGTTTGATTGAGCTCCTCACCCTATCTCTAAGGAAGCCACCCTGCGGAGGAAACTCATTTCGACCGCTCGTATCCGCGCTCTTGTCCTTTCAGTCATTACCCAAAGCTCATGACCATAAGTGAGGGTAGGAACGTAGATTGACCGGTAAAGCAAGAGCTTTGTCTTTTAGATCTCAACCACCCCCGGAGCCCTGCCACCGAGGAGTTTGCCGACAACCACAGTGACTTCAGCTTGGGTGATGGACAAGTCAGCCAGCCTCCATGTCCTCAGTCTCTGCCTCCTCTTCGGGAGACGTGACAGTGGGATTTAGGAGGTCTTCAAAGTATTCCTTCCACCGCCCAACGACATCCCCAGTCGAGGTCAGCAGGTTTCCACCCGCAGTATAAACGGTGTTGCTGAAGCACTGCTTCCCCCTCCTGAGGCGCCGGACGGTTTGCCAGAATTTCTTTGGAGTCTCCTCAATGGACTCCCTGAACACCTCCCAGCCCCGGTTTTTGCCTCTGCGACAGCACAAGCTGCGGTGCGCCTGGCCCGCCGATACCTGTCAACGGTCTCGGAAGTCCTACAAGCCTTCTTCACTTTCCTTCTTCAGCCTGATGGCATCCCTTACTTCCGGTGTCCACCACTGGGTTCGGGGGGCAATAGGTACCTGAGACCTTGCGACCACAGCTCCAAGCAGCCGCATTGACAATGGAGGTCGAGAACATTGTCGAGGGACTTAATGTCCCTCGTCTCCCCCGGGATCTGGGCGAAACTCTCCCAGAGGTGTGAGTTGAAGACCCTGCTGACAGAGGGCTCTGCAAGACGTTCCCTCACAATGTGCTTGGGCCTGCCAAGTCTGTCCGGTTTCCTCCTCCGCCAGCAGATCCAACTCACCACCAGGTGGTGATCGGTTGACAGCTCTTCCCTTCTCTTCACCCGAGTGTCCAAGACACGCGACAGGAGGTCAGATAACACAACAACAAGTCGATCATTGACCTCTGGTCTAGGGTGTCCTATTTGTTTTTGTGTTTATTCTGAAAAACTTTTGATAATGGGAAAGAATTGGAAAGTATATGCACACCTCAGTAGAGAACCACAGGATCACATGTTTGGAGAGAATTTTGCTGGAAAAATGTGTCATGTTTCTTTATAACCCCATGTGGTACGCTGGAGCCACAGCCAGGGACAAATGAGACTACAGCGCATTGTGCGTTCTGCTGAGAAGGTGATCAGCTGCAGACTTCCATCTCTGCAGGACCTGTACGTCTCCAGGGCTCTGGGTCCTCTACGTATCTTTTCTGGACTGAGATGTCTGATGTTTTTCCAGGGATCTGCTGTAGCCACTGCTCCAATTTGAGGATCACTGCCCCGAGTGCTCCAATGAGCATGGGGATTATGTCACTTTTATGAAGGGTCTATACTTTATAATTTTGTCTTACATAATTATTGATTTTCATGATATTCCGTGAACTTTAATACATAATTTATTATGAATTCTTTGTCCATTTGTTACATTTGTTTGTTTGCATTTGTTGTTTCTTTTTTTTTTGTAGTTGATCATTATCTTTTCCCAATTCTTAATAAACATGCAGTTTCTATTTTGGCTTACTTAAACATGTTATGTAGGACTATGTAGGCTCTAAGTAAAATTAAAATGTAAATGTTTTCTGTCTTTACCAGGGATTTAGCTGATATAAGAAGACAGATTTATGGTATTGTAGTTATTTCATTTCTTCTGCTTGTCGACTGCATGTCTGTAACAAAAATACTTTACCCTTCGGATAAAAAAAATGAAAAAATCTGATTCTGACTATTTATGTAAAACTAAATGGATCTTATATTCTACAGTTTGGTGACCCTTCCTCTATTATTCTGAAGCCTTATCATGAATAATTAAGTGTTTACGGTTAGGCTGTCATAGTATTAGGATAGGCTATAAACAGCCCTTTTGTATGTTTGGCTTGTCATTTTATGTCAAATGCATGTCATAAGTCTAAAAGCATAAAATACATAGTAAAACTCTTATCTTTTCGCCTCGTTAGCCTACACTTCCCTTTCGTTCATAAAACTACAAAATGAGGTAAGAGCTCCGTCCGTGACGTCATGCCGTAAAAGGGGCTCACTTCTCTACAACACCTTTGTTTGTGTGTTAGCAAAAGTGTTTTAAGGGCCCACTCAGGTCCAGAGCGCGGAGCATGACCCAGCCCCGGCCCCGGCCCCGGCTCCGGCCCGCAGCGACACCTCACAGCGGGGCAGAGCAGGTACCGTGAGCGAGCGGGCAGCCTCCTCTCCGCTCTCCGCTCTCCGCTCCCTCTCTCCGGCTCTCCACCACTGGCGCTGCGGTGAACCAGGTGCAGCCCGGTGCAGCCAGGGAAGGGGAGGTAAAGGGGAGGGCAGCGCAGGAGGGGGAGATGGGCTGCGAGAGGAGGTGACTCTCCGGCAGCCAGCATTTACACACAGCGAAAGGATCATGGCGGATGGCCCCAGGTGTAAGCGGAGAAAGCAGGCGAACCCGCGGAGGAACAACGGTGAGTAAAAACTACTTCGACGCGGCACTTTTCACTCGGGGAACGTTTGTACGGGCTGTTCGGTCGCCTGGTTGTCGCGGCGAGAACTTTGGCGGCCGGGAAGTGTGCTTTTCGTGAGTGGAAGTGCGGTGAAGTCGCGGCAGCCCCGTGCGGTGGACCGTTAGACGCTCCTACCTGGGTCCGTGTCTCTCCGCCTAACGGTCCGCTGCGCACACGAGGGACCGTTAGCTCATGACACCCGCAGCCCACAGCCCACAGCCCGCTCTTCTCCTCAGTCTGCCACGCTTTATCCACTTCCACGCACTTTATTCCACCGGAGACGCCTCATTTCTTGACATTTGGCTCAGTTTGGGGCTGTTTTAAACTCGGAGCTGCTGTTGGACATTTACACGGAGAGAATCGCGTACATTTGACGGGTTTCAGACGTGTTGTCGACGCCTGGTCGTTACGGTGAAGGCTGTTATTGTGTGGACACCCGTGGCCGGTAGCTTTAACGCTGTTGGTGCTTTTTGAACGCATTTCCCCTTTTTTATCGGAACAAAACGCTCCTTAGAACGCGAACTTTAAGGCGGTTTAAGCCTAACCGGGCTTTATTCACGGAATCTCTTTTTAGTGGACTTTTGCTGTTCCGCTCCGGTGCGGTTTGTGGACTAAATGTAGAGAGTGAAATGGGGACTGTTTCCTCCGGGACGCGGACAGGGCAAGTGAGGATCCGGACCGGAGGACGAGGGAGGCAGCAGCCCGTATAAGGAGAGCCGATCCCGAGGGACTCCTCCCGTTGTGTCCGGTGTCTCTCGTGTTGTTTCTCGTTACATTCGCTCCGTGGTGCTCCGTGCTGCTCTGTGGGGGCTCCGGGGGGCTGTGCTCGAGTGGCTCTGCGCCTGCTGGAGATGTTGTTGGGACTTTTGAGCTCCTGATGTGACCGGGGAGGACACACCTCGGAGCACGGTTCTGAGCACTTGTTTTTGCGGTCGTGAAATGTAAAGTAAGTCCCGGGGCCGGACACGTTTCCTCACCTTCCGTTCTTCATTCGGAGTTTGGATTCAAGTGTTTTGTTCAACTTTCATCAAGTTGGCTATTTTCACATTCATTTTCTCAAGTTAAAGGCGCACTGTGTAACTTTTCTACATGCTTCTCTGCTTTAAACATGTTGATCTTACATTAATTAAATTGTATTTGCATTGATCAAAATGTTGCTCAAAAGCACATGGAGGTGGTCCAGGCGGTGGTCCAGGCGAGCTGTTATATTGATTCTTTCTGTTGTACACTGAGACTTTATACATTTTTAACCAATTAAAGATGTAAATATAGTGATGAAGTAGTCTAGATACACACTATTTATGAATAAAGTGTATTATTGATAAAAAAACAAAAATCGTAATTTGCCATTTTGATTTAATAATGCCACTTTCCACTTTCTTTGTGATAAATGTGTTCTAGAGTGTATAGTGAAATCTAGTTAGCAGCTAACGATAATCGACTAGTCACAATTATCCCATTGAATCACGTAATTTTGGTATATTGTGTATCATCTTTTTAATAACTTATATTCACCACACAATTATCACATTTCCACTTTAACTGTCGACCTGGTCACTATTGTTATGCCGTAATGGTAACGGCGCAGGAGTAATGGGACGATCAGACACAACGCATTCCGCTATTTACTACGTCCACATTCATAGAATCATGTTGTAATTGAAATCTTGTTTCTGAGGTTTCTCATGGGGCAGGGGGGGCGATGCAGGGGCGGGGGGCGGTGCAAGGGGGGAGGCGGGTGGAGCGGTCGGGGCAGCTCCATTCTGTGCTGTAAACAGGGAGGTGTTAACAGCCCGCCGGACGACAGGTGTTTGCAATCGCTGGGATACTCCGGGACACTGCCCCCCTCGTCTTCCCTCGCATCCCCTTGCCTCCCCTTGTCTCTCCCCTCACCTCCCCTTGCCTCCCCCCCTCGTCTTCCCTCGCCTCCCCTCGCCCCCTCCTCCCATCTCCTCCACTCCCCTTTAGCCCCCTCCCCTTGTCCTTTCTGTAGCCATGGTAATCTAACACATCTATTTGGGAATACAGGAATGCTGGTTTAACTTTCTCGACCAAAATAACGAGTACGGGGACACGCTTTGGTGTACCCGGTGATGAGCCGGTGATGAGCCGGGGATGAGCCGGTGATGAGCCGTGGATGAGCCGGGCATGAGAACATGGTGTGAGTGGAGTCTGAGGTTTGGAGTGAGCGCAGAGTTGCCATGGTAAAGAGTATGTTTATGGGCCTGTGCAGCAGTCATCTGATACATGCTGGGGGCTTCTTTTAAGGTATTAATAATGTTTATGATCATACAAGTTTACTTCTGAGTTTGTTTTTGATTTCTTATTATTATTTTATTTTTTACTTTTCTAATTTGACTTAACAACAAACACAAGAAACAGAACAAGACCAGGGAGAACATGGCAGACAAAAGAAAATCACAATCAACAGATCCAGATAAAACTAAGGCACAAAAAACTCCAACAGAAACATACAAATGTGTCCAATTTCAAACAAAGTCCAAATATAATCCTCCCCATATTCAGTATATTAGTTATAATGTCGGTGCAGTTTGAGTCATTCGTTTTTTTGTAATGGCCTTCCTTCCTGCAGCCAGGTGTATGCTCCAAAGGTATCCATTTATTGTGTCTATGGAAGGTGTTTTAAGGCCCAGATACATAGTTCTGAAATCAAATGGAATGGCAATGCCAAGAATAGTCTGTAGCTCTTTATTGATTACGGTCCAACATTTCTGAGCCAAGGACAATCCAAAAACATGTGATAGTGGTTTGCCTCCTGGTGCCACAGTTTCTCCAACAGTTAGCGTTTCCTTGTGAATAATGGGTACTTTGACATGGGGTTATGAAAAAGCAGAACAATTTGCAAACATCCCTCCAAACATGTGACTTTGTACTCCTCCACAGGGATGTACACACACACTTTCCCATTCTTTATCTGTCAAAACAAAATGACCCTCTCTTTCTGAGTTTGATTTGTTTATAATATATTTCGTAGAGTTGTTGTCCAGATTAGAAATGCATTGAAATCATTTAGATCTTATTCCCCTTGAAAGGTCTGATTTATAAGCCTCAATAAACATCTGTCAGAGGGTTTTAATGGTCATTACTTCGTTTAATGTCTTGGTCATAATAAATCCTTATTTGTAAAAGCCTATAAAAGTCCTGTTTGTCTAAGCCACAGGAGGCTTCACTTGTCACTTTCTTGTCAGCAGAGCAGAGTTATTAAGCACATGGGTTTGACAGAGAACAGAGATGCTCTAACACTGAGATGGAAACAAATACTTATTTTATTTATTTCCACTTATTTACTATAGATTATATTTGACTGCAAATGAATGTAAATGAAGGCAGTTTTTTTATACTCACAGGTAGGTTCTGAGAATGGTGTTGTCCTCTTGTAGGTCTGACTTAGATCTGGTGGTAGTCAGAAGACTACACATTTTCTTAGATAGTACTTGGTGTGAAGAGTTAGAGAAGCCCAATAAGTTACTACATGAGTAATTAAGTCGCATTGGACAAACGGTGCGACCTGTGAAACGTGCTGAAAAATGGGTTGGAATAATAAGAGCCAATGATAATAAAAAGCTGCGGTCATTTCTCTCTTTCTCTCTCTTTTTCTCTCTCCTCTCACTTCCTCTCTTTTTTTTACGGTATAGCGTAAAACACATACTTTGAAGACGTACAACTACAGGAGACGTACAACTCCAGTAGGTGGCTGTAAATGCACCTTTTCAGTTGGCTGCCATCCGCCATTAAAAGTAACAACAACCAACCTGTTTTTTTGGCAGGTTTCACAGGTCGCACCTTTTGTCCCATTCATCATTCAAAGTCCGTTTTGTAGATCATCTTTGTTTGATTTCCTTGCATTACTTTCAGTAGTCCTTGACCTTGTTTTTTTGAGATCCTTCGTCAAATTTGCAATTTGCAATTTTTATTGGTGACATCGTCAGTGAAATCATCATCAAAGGTGTGACGTCATCGTCATGGCAACTGTACGGGATACGGCCATGCATTACGCAGTCACTCGTAATGGCTTCTTGCCATTGCGCAGAATTTAGTAGTGACTGTAATACTACACAGTCACTGTGTAATACATAATACATTACTCAGTCACTCAATTCAATGACTCCAATGAAGACAAATAGTTTCCAAAGCCTTCTGAGGCTCCTTACTGCCTGCTGTCGCTGGATGTGCCTCGTAAAGAGATGTGATGTTTTGCTCTTGCAGCGGGGGCCCAGGCAAAGGCCGGGACGGGCCCCGCCAAGTTTCTGAAACTATCTGTTTACGTTCGAATTCCTAACCAGAGGAAACTTTTCATTTACTTCACGACAGCTTTTCACAAACTCCTCCGTCAGCAGCGGCAGCAGCAGAACTGGGTGAAGACACAGTAGCTTTCGGGTAGCTGTTGGATTGCCCCCTGACCTATGCGCCCATGCGTGGCTTCGGAGTATGACTTCACTTTCCCCCGCCGCGCCCGTTTCATTGTGCCTCTTCCAGCATGTCCAATTGTGTTTGTGTTTAAGTCCGTTCAATGAGAATGAAGAGGGAGGGCTGGGTCTTTTCTCTCTCTCTGGCTGACCCTTCCTCCCCCCCAGAGCCGTGGGTAGAATGGCCCCTGCAGAGTCTGGGGGGGTTGGGGTGCAGGATGGACGGATTGGGGGGGAGAGGTGACCAAAAGAAGAGATTTACAACAGGTGACAAGTGAAGGGAAGGAGCAGATAAAGCACGCACACACACGCACACACATGCACACACACGCGCGCACACACGTACATATGCACACACACACACACACGCACACACATGCATCAACACACGCGCGCACACACGTACATATGCACACACACACATGCACACACACATGCGCACAACACGCCGCACACACATGCACACACACACCACACACACACATGCGCACACACATACACATGCACACACACACATGCACACACACATGCACACACGCACACACATGCACACACACATGCGCACGCCACACACAATGCGCACGCACACACACATGGCGCACACACATGCACACACACATGCACACACACATGCACACACACATGCCGCGCGCGCACACACACACACATGCACACACACACACACGCGCGCGCGCACACACACATGCGCACAAACGCGCACACACATGCAACACACACACACGCGCACACACATACA
Organism: Chaenogobius annularis; assembly: GCA_015082035.1. Taxonomy (NCBI): domain Eukaryota; kingdom Metazoa; phylum Chordata; class Actinopteri; order Gobiiformes; family Gobiidae; genus Chaenogobius; species Chaenogobius annularis. Next base: position 21,334 of record BJKM01001082.1, on the reverse strand, counting down.
CGTGCACACACACATGCACACACACATACACACACATACATGCGCACACAACATACACTTGCACACACACACATGCACACACACATGCACACACATGCACAAACAACATGCGCACGCACACACAATGCGCACGCACACACACACACATGCACACACACAGACACACACACATACACGTGCACACACATGCACACACACACCACACACACAGGACACACACACACACGTGCACACGCACACACACACACAACGCTCACACAACAACGTGCACACACACATGCACAACACAACACAATGCGCACACACGCACACACACATACACGTGCACACACATGCACACACACCAAAACTGACAACACAACACTACATGCTACACACACAGACATCACCCACAGCATGTGCAACACGCACACATACTGACATATGTGCACACGCACACACACATGCACACACACACACACACATGCGCGCACACACATGCAGCAGCTGCTCCTCTCCGTATCAGGCAGAGGGAGGCACTTGAAGAGTAGGTGCCAAATACTGGAGAGGTGCGACAATGCAGCGGCAGAAACGGACAACAAGGGCCAAAGTCTCAGTGTTGACTTGTTGGGTTTGTTTGGTCTGTTTGGAAAACTTTTGTCCATTACTTCTGGAGTTATCTGTCATAACTCCAAAGGTAATGATTGGAAAAGGTAAAGGTCAATGAGTGTAGAGCAGAAGTATTGGCTGCAGACACTAAAGACATTCTTTGTTGACTGAAGACCCTAACCCTTCTAACTATCATAGTAAACAGGACATAGTATTTGTAAAAAAAAAAAGGGCAGCATAAACTGATGATTTACTTTCTCAACTCCAGCTGTCTCACAACAACAAGAATGAGTTGTCTAAAACGGGGCGTGGCGTGGAACTGAAGCTCTTCAAACTAAAGTATCCACAAGCTCAAGGGAATTCATGAAAACTAATTATACAGAAAAATACTTGTAAACAGTGCATTTATTTGTAAAATCAGTCTGAATAAACTCATGGCCTTCTAGGCTCTGGTCCAAGTAAACCCTTATGACCTCAGGGGGTGAGGATGATTTCACCTCTCATGGTTCAAAGGTGAACCATTCTGATATTGAAAAAGACTACACTGGAGTGCTCGTCTTTTCTCCTTTGCTGTTTGAGTTCTGCTTCAGTGTGTAGTGTGCAGAGGCCCGTCCTGGTGCGACCGTGGGGCAGCGCGGAGGCCCGTCCTGGTGCGACCGTGGGGCAGCGCGGAGGCCCGTCCTGGTGCGACCGTGGGGCAGCGCGGAGGCCCGTCCTGGTGCGACCGTGGGGCAGAATTCAAATGATGTGATGTATGAGCTCCGCTAAAGCAGCTTAATGATTAGCTCCCATGGAGGCAGGGGACATTAGCCTATAAAAAGGTGCAGTTAAAGGGCCGAGTCAGTTTCAGTACCCCCTTAACTGCGCAGGGATGTGCTTTATTAGGGTTTGTGCCTGAATGCTTAAATACAGCATTGTGTGAGAAAGAGCCTAGCTACCTTTGCAGTTGGCCTGCTCTACCTCATCCACTGCAGCGGCTGAAGAAAAGGCCCATTGAGGCGCCCGGTATGGGGAGGGAGAGCCTTTTCACACTGTGCTTGTGGGAAACTTCTCCTCCATACTGTGCATGCCATTTGCATATGACCCATTCTTTTCCCAAAGGTCCCTGCGAGGGAGGAATCTGTGGAACGCTCACAGAATTCATCAAATCCCTCTCTCACGCTGCCTCCACATCCTCAAGGCTGCGACACCAGCCTCTAAATATGGGCCGTGATATGAGGCGGTGGCCCCGGCCGTTAGCGTTAGCGCCGTGTCCAGGTCGCTGTGGCTAATGTGGTGCTGAAGGCTTCATTTGGCACAGCAGGCCAGAGTCTCCCTCCATGTGCAGCGCTCCATCTGCCTGACAGGACAATGTGACGGGGCCCTTAACTGCCGCTCCCGCACACAGGGGCAAACATGGCCGGATCACAGGCACAGGAGCCGGGGGGCCGTGGGGTCACAGGGAGAGTGCTGCGCATGGGGGACGCCGTACGAACCACTGAACTGAACAAACACTCAGGAGCCCAACCCCCCAAACACACACACACACACACACACACACACATGCAGGCTCCCCTGTGAGGACGGTACACAACAGTTACACAGAACATCAAACCATGTAAAACGGGACTCACATGCGCCACTATTAAAGGTGCTGGGCCTGTTTGTCTGAAGTGTGCAGCGGCCCAAACTTATTCCTCACTTTTTAAAACCCATTCCTAGCATCCTAATTCTTTATATTTATAGACAAGTTTATACGCACTTTTCACAACTTTCAGAGGCCAGAGCAGAGTTTTGCTGTCCCATTAAGCTAACAATAACTATGCTAACAGTTTCCTTCTTTTCCTGGTTCTTACACATAAGCCATTTTCAGATGCAACTCAGCAGTCCCATTTGAACCCAAAGAGCGTTTCTAGGGTTCTAGTTCTATAGTGTTTAGCTCCAGTGCAGGACCCTTTGGTCAGAATGAGACCACTGGGCGCTGGCTAATTATACGGCGTGTTTTAGGGATGTAATGATATGAAAATCTTATGGTACTGTATTATTGTGGTATGAACCTCACAATGCAATATCAGTTGCGATATTGTGGGAAGACACATGGTATTATCGAAAGGGCCCACGATTTTGAGTTGTTCAGTTCGTTTTCTCAAGTGCAAAATTCACATAATGTCAAGAACCTACTGTGCACTGTGGACAGCCTGCTGGAATGATAAAGAATATACAAGTATACTTATCATTTGAATTGTCTAGCAAATGTACAGTTTTTACACATTCCAGTTCTGCACAGCACTTTGAGTAAGGCTCTTCTTGGTGTTGTGCTCGTAAAAGGACATTTAGTAAATCAAACTTGAATTGCTGCTGATTCCAAAATGCATTGGTTTGTATCACGCTGGACATGGACAAACTTGTACTGTCAGCTTCCTCAGGACATCATAAATAACACCACCGACACTGTAATAACACAGGGCTACTTTTCTACTTTTCTATAAGGCTAACGGTGATGTCAGAGTGTAAACAGTGAAAGCGGAGGTCTGCTGTGGGAGAGCAGCCCAAACACAGCCCCTCACACACTTTTTCATTAAGTCCCACCGAGGACCAGGGCAGAGACAGTAAGGGACCCAACACATGATTAAACCTGCATGGCAACATGCCCCTTGTAAAGGTACGTCGTGGACCTGGGAGGACGGGACGGTGGACAGAGTGGAGACACTAGGGCTGGAACTAACCGTTATTTTGGTCATCGGTTAGTCTAGCCATCATTCTTTTGATTCATCATTGTTTGTTTAGAACGCGAAAGGCCAGTGAAAGAGATTTTCCCTCAGGTTTACCAGATAGAGCGGAACTGAGGACATCCTGGTGGAGATTATTTACAGATCATCAAAAACACAACATCGACACATTTCCCGTGTCACTTGTATGTGATTCTTGCTCGGTCTGAGTAATAAAACCTATTCTATTCACTTCAGGATCTTAGCGGATTTGTTGCTATGGTTGCTATGGTGACATAGCCCTGGTCAGAGGGAAGTACACCGTAGCTCTCGGTAACTTGTCTGTACTGTCAAACAGCTGCAGTTCATCCAGAACGCTGCTGCTCGGGTCCTGACTAGAACCAGGAAGTACGATCACATTAGTCCTGTGCTCAGGTCTCTGCACTGCCCCTCAAAGCAGCTCTGCTTGTATACAAGTCTGGGCTCCACTCGCGCCTAGCACCAAAGTACATCTCAGACATGTTAGTGCCATATGAACCATCTCGGACTCTGAGGACCTCAGGGACCGGCCTCCTGCTGGTGCCCAGAGTCAGGACTAAACATGGGGAATCTGTGTGACCTCCTTCTCCAGGGAGTGCTTCACTGGTGAGAATCCCCACTGGATCATGGGATATTGGCATATTGGCATGTGTGGGCTGTAAACTGTACAGGACGTTTGACGTTTGTGGACAGCGCAGACAAACGTGAACGTTTTTGAGTTGTAACAGTCAGAGTTTCGATTGGATTTCTTGGTGCTGAATGAAATCAAACTAAAATGCCACTGTCAGATTGTTGTGACCTGCACTGTCTCTGAGGCATGACATTAGATTTAAGAAGTGTTTCTCACATGGCTGTTAGCACGGATGCTAATGTGTGCTGTTGTTTGGAGCCTAATGCTAACGCTCCCATTGACCCTGGCACAAACGTGTGGACCTGTACCAGCCTTCAAAGGGCAGGAGTTCTGGAGGTCTGGGCAGCAGCGTAGGTTTGGGCCTTATTGCACTTCTATTACCACAGCTGACAGTCAGCTCTGTTGTTGGAGGAACTTCACGTGGCCTTGGTTTTGTCCTGCACTGTAACTGCTGTAACTGCTGTAACTGCTGTAACTGTGCTCGCGTGTGGGTGTTGGGTTAGCAGGGGTCAGGAAGGGGAGGGGTTGGGTTAAATGGGGGCGATGCGTACCCCCTGCTCCCCGCCCCCCGCCGCTCTGCACTGCTCTCATTAATCCTGCTGGGATGTTTATGCGTGTTGACATAGCAGCGTCTCTCTCTCTCTCTGTGGTGGTGACTAACAAACATGGTGACTCAGGCCTTTCCCGCCGTCACCCCTGGAGCCGCGGGCCGAGCCGGGCCAAGCCGGGCCAAGCCGGGCTAGCTGCGTTAGCCGAGGGAACAGGGACCTATAGGAAGGAGATGTGACTGTGAACGCAGATGCCCTCAGGAGAGCCATTATCAGCCGCTGTGCGATGGAGAGGAAAATCAATACGGACCATCATAACAGGCTGGACCGAGTCGTGTCCAGAGCACAAACACGCTGAGGCGCATGACCCCAGTGTCCTCAGAGACACGAGCGGGACACGAGCGGGACATGAGGTCCAGTCTGATGTTGTGCCGTGTCCTCAGAGACACAAGCGGGACACGAGCGGGACACGAGCGGGACACGAGCCGGACATGGGGTCCAGTCCTATGTGTGCCGTGTCCTCAGAACACAAGCGGGAACCGAGCGGGAACACAAGCGGGACTACGAGCGGGACACGAGCGGGACATGGGGTCCAGTCTGATGTTGTGCCGTGTCCTCAGAGACACAAGCGGGACACGAGCGGGACACGAGCGGACACGAGCGGGACATGGGGTCCAGTCTGATGTTGTGCCGTGTCCTCAGAGACACAAGCGGGACACGAGCGGGACATGGGGTCCTGTCTGATGTTGTGCCGTGTCCTCAGAGACACGAGCGGGACACGAGCGGGACACGAGCCGGACACGAGCGGGACATGGGGCAGAGCAGCGTGCGGATTAGGATTGTCAGAAGTATCCATACCCACATACAAGCATCAAAGTATCAAAACCAGAAAAAAAAAAAAGATTCTAAACAAATTTTTGTGTTCATTGTGTTATTAATATGTGTTTTTATCCCCATTGTGTTATCGAGCCTATTCCTTAGGACTGAAATGTTAGTACTGTGAAGACACAAGCTTGTCAAAAGTATCAATACCAGATCAAAATGTCACTGTCAAAAACATTTTGTCCTCCTCCACTGGGATGTCCACACATTTGTCTCTCTTTCCCACTTGTTTTTAATATCTTTTAATATCTTTAGCTGTCCAGATTAGAAATGCATTGATGTAATTTAGATAATTAATAGATAATAGATCATTTTATTCCCCTTGAAAGTTACGATTTATAAGCCTTGATAAATGTTTCGGTCAGAGGGTTATAATGGTCATTACATTGTTTAATTTCTTGGTTAGAATAACTCCTTATTTGTAAAAACCTATAAAAGTCCTGTTTCTCCAAGCCAAAGGGTTCTTTCAACATTTCAAAGCTTTTCATGTGATCATCTTTTATTATCAGGTAAAAAACCTTTAGACCTTTTGTAATCCAGACCTTGAATCTCAGGTCAGTTCTGTTTCATACAAAACCTTGGTCATAAACCACCCAGTTTAAGATTTGAACATCTTTGTTTAGTTTGTATGTTTTGATCAGATCCTTCCATATTGTTAACACAGATTTGACCCCAGGGTTTATTAACGTCCTCCAAATGACTCAAGCGTTTGTCATCTGCCAGTAAAGCCTGTACAGGAACCCCCGGCACGACATTACTCTCAATATTTTTCCATTGAGCTTCATATTCTGGGTCACACCAGCAACGCTCTGATTTAAACCCCGTCTCCTTTTTCTTTGGATTGTTGAGTTTTAAACCGAATTGGAGGTTTTTTCGGTTGGGAATGGAAATCGGAAGGTCTTTCTTTACAGTGGAGTATAAATATAGTTTTTCTCTAAGATTGCTGATAGTTCTTTATGGAGAACCGCACCAAAATATTAAGAGATTTAAGTCAAAGGTCAAAGGGGTCGCCAGTCAGAAAGAATTTCCGTTTTTTTGGACATTTAATTTGTATCCAGATATTGGACCAATCTCATGAAGGAAACATCACATTGGGGGTGGGCGTTTCTGGTTTGGTCAATTATCGTAGTATAATATGATATAATGGTTCACTCCCTGGGTCAGAGGTCAGATTTATGGTTCATATCGCTGTAATCACTGGTTCTATCCACCTTCTCTGTCGGCACAAAGAAACTAAAGTCACATTATTTTGTCACAACACTTCTGCCCCTGTCTCTGCCCCTGTCTACCCTGTCTCTGCCCCTGTCTCTGCTCCTGTCTCTGCCCCTGTCTCTGCCCCTGTCTCTGCCATCTGCCCCTGTCTCTGCTCCTGTCTCTTTCTCCTGCTCCTGCCCTGCTCCTGTCGCTGCTCCTGCCCTGCTCCTGTCGGCTGCTCCTGCCCTGCTCCTGCCCTCTGCTCCTGCTCTCTGCTCCTGCCCTGCTCCTGCCCTGCTCCTGTTCTGCTGCTCCTGCCCTGCTCCTTGTCGCTGCTCCTGCCCTGCCTCCTGCCCTGCTCCTGTCTCTGCTCCCTGCCTGCTCCTGCCCTGCTCCTGTCGCTGCTCCTTGCCCTTGCTCCTGTCGCTGCTTCCTGCCCTGCTCCTGCCCTGCTCCTGTCTCTGCTCCTGCCCTGCTCCTGTCTCTGCTCCTGTCTCTTCTCCTGCTCCTGTCTCTTCTCCTGCTCCTGTCTCAGCTCCTGTCTCTGCTCCTGCCTGTCCCTCTCCTGAAGCGTCCATTGTCCCTCGTCCCGTCTGTGCGTCTCTGTCCCTGAACAGCAGCTGCCTTGGCTCGGGTTCTCTGGGACCAGCAGGTGTGCCAGGCATGCAGCAAACTCCTCAGTGCTCATAAATAACACCTGACAAGTGTGTGGGCCTCAGCGGGGCGAAGGTTTGGGGCACTGGAGGTTTACTCCGGGGCGTGGCTCGTGGTTCAAGACCTCGTCCTCAGAGCAGACATGGCTCTGTACACCCAAAGTGTGGCCATTTTACACATAAAAGGCCTTATTTTGAGAAGAAATTATGACATGATTAGAACAGTTTTTTCTTACAGAAGAACTTTCAAATTGATATATCCACATTCTTAAATGTTTTCCTGTCCACCTGCAGAGTCGCCTTAAAGTACTGAAGTCAAAAAGTGGCGTCTAGTTCTGCCTCAACTTTTCAATCAATGCAAATGTGGAGCAAATGGAAGGTTTCTTAAGTAGTTAAGGGTTGAACTTTGAATTTGAATAAATCCAGTGTTACCTTTAGTGCAATTAGGAATTAAAAGCTCAAAGAATGCTAATAGAAAAAAGGCCAGGAGAGAAATGATAAAGGCTTTTTATAAAATGCTGCAGCACTTTGAATGTAGCATAAATGAGTGTGATGGAGAGCCTGGTTCAGACCCTGGGCCATCACAAAGGCATCGATGGGCTCCCAGAGCACCCAGCCCTCCTCTGGAACAAAACCTGGAAGTGTGCGAGAGATTACGGCCCGGACACAACCTGAAAGCCCTTTATCTGCACCAAAACAAGAGGCTTCCTGACCTGAGCGCTCCAGCACCTGCAGCCCAGGACAGACGAGGCCACGCTCGGCTCTCCTGTCATAAACTAGTGTGTTGGCTCATTTGTGCTTTAGAAGGAAAGTTTTGTTTGTGAAAGTGAAGTTGGAAGTGGCTGAGAAAAGTTGTGACAGAAATGATGCTGTTTTGATTCGGTGACATTGGTGTAAAAGAGGAGAACCAAAAGGAGGTGACATTCACAACAGGAGGTGCCCTCCTGGACTCACTAAAGCCACAAACGCATGATATCTTATACAGTTCTCTAGTACCTGCTACCTTCCAAACTGAAAGGTCAAAGTGAGGGGTGCGTCAGCGTTTGTCCCACTGGTTGGGCATTGGGCTGGTCCCAACGTGTCTCCACTGTCCTGTGTTTCTCTAGTTATTCTTCATTTGGTGGGATAGAATCTGTGATGAATATTTATTATGGCTTTATTTCTGTCAAGTGGAGGTTTTGAAGAAAAATTGAAAAATAAAAATGTTAATATTTAAAGTCTGTCCAAGCCACATTTCTTCAAAAATACAGAAACAAAGTACAACTGACAATTCACAACACAATAAAGGGGTTATCAGGTACTAATATTTATTACATTATTATGTATTAATGGATATAAATTGATATAAAAAAGGTCACAGTTGTGGAATTACCTCTTCTTCTGTCAGATCTGCTGCTCGTGGCCAACCAGGAAGTGACATTATAAACTGGTCAAGCTGGGGCAAAAATAGGCACATGTAAAATGTTAAATATGATCATGTTCAGTACGTTTTAGTCAAGTGTAGTTGCACCAGTCTTATGCACTTGATGTGAACCGTCCGGGCCTGTTGAAGGGGTCTGACGTGGCCCCTTAGAAGTGGTCGGACTCTGTTCTGGCTCCTGGAATGCTTTGGGAGGATGAAAACAAGATGGCACCGCCGTATTTCCACTGACGCTAACTTTTATGTTTAGCCCACATGCTTAGCAAAACAAAGCTAGCAAAGCACGTTAGCAACAGCTGTTTCCTGTTGATCGCCGCACAGACTGGATGTCTTTTTGTGAATTGCAGAGATTGAATTTATGAAGAAAACATTTGTCATGTTTGGGTGACCCCAGAAGCGTTCCAAAGCGCTCTAAAGCAAAGCGGTCAGGGAGATTAGTGGAACCGTGGCTTTAGCGTATCCTGTAAGTTTACCCTGTTTGTGGACAGTTCGTGTGATGAGGAAGTCTCTTTTGTCCACTCTTGAGAAACAGTGGATCTTGTGAAAGCTTCCTCTTTCCTTCGACACATTTTGATGAGTAAGCTCTGCTTGGTTTGAGTGTTGTTGCTCACAAACTGCCTGTGTGTCTGGCGTGGCCGCAGCTGGCATGGCCCCTGCGTCTTCTCAGAGCCTGCGCTGAATTTCAATGTCCTCCTCGCTCTTGTTCTGCCAGTGCTGCTAACTGGCTCCTATTCACACCAGTGTCCTGACTTCCCAAAGGGACCCAGATAAACAAGAGCCATTCAGAGGCTGCGGCCCGCCCCTCGTCCAGCCCGGGACAGGCTTGTGTCAGTGCCAGGCCGCAGCGCGTCTCCATCACCGCCGACGCCAACTGCAGAGGGCACCGTGCCAGCCATTCTGCCCCTGCCATCCTGCCCCACACAGCCCACTGCCATGGATTAAAGCCCCTCTCCCTGTGAGCGCACACTTGTGGGGATCCTTCTCTTCAGCCATAATCCACATGATTTAGGTCACAATCTTAAGAAGTAAAGAATAGTACAATTTTAGTATTTCAAATGTAGAGTCAGTCTTTTAAAACTTTTAAAACAAGCACGGCTTTTTAGTGCGGTCAAGCGGTCAGATGAGTTTGTGACCAGGCTTTATATACTCTATACTCTAGACTAACTGTGACTAGTCCACTATGAAACAGAATCCTATTATCGTTGTATCCTCTGCACTCTACAGGCTAAAACACATGATGAAATCCAAATGTCACATAATACACTTTGCACGGGCAGCAGGCGGGCGGCAGGCGGGCGGACAGGGGCGCTCGCACGGGCGGCACGGGCGGCAGGCGGGCGACAGGGGCGCTCGCACGGTGGCAGCGGGCGGACAGCGGGCGCTCGCACGGGCGGCAGGCGGCGGACAGGGGCGCCTCGCACGGTGGCAGCGGGCGGACAGGGGCGCTCGCACGGGCAGAAGGCGGCGAACAGGGGCGCTGACAGGGGCGCTCGCACGGGCGGGCAGGGGCGGCAGGCGGCGACAGGGGCGCTCGCCACGGGCGGCAGGCGGGCGGCAGGCGGCGGACAGGGGCGCTCACACGGGCAGAAGGCGGGCGAACAGGGGCGCTGACAGGGGCGCTCGCACGGCAGAGCGGGCGAACGCTCGCACGGGCAGAAGGCGGGCGAACAGGGGCGCTCGCACGGGCAGAAGGCGGGCGAACAGGGGCGCTGACAGGGGCGCTCGCACGGGCAGAAGGCGGGCGAACAGGGGCGCTCGCACGGGCTGGATGTGCGAGCGCCCCTGTGGTGAGATGCTCCTGCCCGGCCTCACTTCCTGTTGTTCCAGTCCATCAGCAGAGCTCGGGGGTGGGGGGGGCGCTCCCTCGAGATTACCCCGTGAGAGTCACATGGTGTGCTCAAATGCATTTAAAGGTTCTGTTTTTGGGAGCGTACATTCCTGACCTTTACCTGAATGCTGACCCGAGCTTGAACCGGCTCTTATTCGCATTAGCTCCACGTGCGCTGCGGCCCTCTAATCGACTCATCTCACGTCTGTCTCCCCTGGGTGCTGCCGGCCTCTCCATGTTTACACCCCGCGTGGAAGAGGATGGAGAAAAGATAAGCCTGAAACTGTGACATCCAAAAACAACAGCCAACAATAGTATGAATAATTAATGGTTAATATGAATCTATTCATTCATCGTGACTAGTTGACTCTTAAAAATACTGGTAGTTGTATTCCCATAATGTTGTAACATTTTTATAACAAAGACAGCGGCATTATTAAATCAAAATGTCAAGAAATGTTCAGCTATTTCTGATTTTCATCACAAAATGATTCTGATTTCTGAGTCTGATCAATATTCTCTCTCTTCAGTCATCATATTTACACCTTTATTTGATTCAAAATAGATTTTAAAAGTCTCCATGTTCAATAGAAATAATCGTTTGACACAAACTGAGCTGGCGATCAAGGACTGGATCGACATGACATACGGAAAATGAAAAAGAAAAAATCACAATTGGATTTAATTTGAAAATGTCTAAATTTGACTCTGGATTAAACATTTACTCTGGATTTTGGGCGACATGAATTCATGTAATTAAGATGTTTTTTCTTGCCTTTTTTTCTTTTGCTTGATATTTTCTCTCTGGTCCTGTTCTGTTTCATGTTTTTAATTTGGAAAAAAAAAAGAAAGTTATTAATCCAAAAAATAATAATAATAATCATTTGACTGCTGACAAATTAAAAAAATACTGAGGTCATGGAATGCCTTTGCAACATCGGAAACATTCTGAAACTGTGAGTGACAGATTGTGGAGGCGGGGCTACTTTTGTTTATTGACATAAGCCAGCGCTAGTTAGTGGCTGTTATCAGGGGTCCCACAGTGCAGGAATGCCTTAAATGCTAGCAAAATGGCCCCTTAATGTCTTCTGTGGGTGGTGTTGTGTTTGCTCAGAAATCTGAATTGCTTTTAAGCTGACAGGATGTGTACTTTCATTTATTTCAAGCTGTAAAGCATACTAATGCTAAAATGTCCAAAGAAAGTAGAAGGATGGGTCTTTAAGTCTTTAAGTGAAAGCATCATTTCAGCGATGTAGAGTCACTGTGTTTCTGTGTTTGTGATCAGACATGTTCAACCATCTGCCACTGACACACAGAGCTGTGCTTCATGTCTGCCCTCTGTCCGTCTGTGTCCCCTCTGTGTCCCTCTGTCCCATTTGTGTCCCTCTATTTCCCTCTGTCCATCTGTCTGTCTGTGTCCCCTCTGTGTCCCTCTGTGTCTCCTCTGTCCCTCTGTGTCTCCTCTGTGTCCCTCTGTGTCCCTCTTCCCTCCTGTTGTCTTCCTCTATGTCCCTCTTGTGTTTCTCCTCTGTCTCGTCCCTCTGTGTCCCTCTTGTGTCTCTTCTCCCTTTGTGTCCTCTTTTCCCTCTGGTGTCTCTCTGTGTCCTTCTGTGTCCTCTTCCCCTGTGTCTTCTGTGTCTCTGTGCCCTCTGTTCTCTTCTGTCCACTTTCGTGTCTCCTCTGTGTCCCGTCCTCTGTCGTCCCTCTGTGTCTCTCTGTTCCCTCTTGTCTTTCTGTCCTTCTTCTGTCTCCGCTCTGTGTCCCTCTGTGTCCCTGGCTGTTGCCCTCTGTCCCCTCTGCAATCTGTGTTTACTCAGAAGCTGCCACAGTGCAGCGCTCCTACATGTGGGTCAAGCCTTTATCTAGCCCACTTGTGAGAGGGCCCGGGCCCCGGGCCCGCCTCATAATTGTATTGGTGTGATGGACAGATAACAGTGATGTAAAGCGGGTTATTGTGATGATGACTCTATTGAAGCGCGCCCGTCGGGGGCTTATCCTCCGGCTGGCCCTACGTTTTATTAAACCCTTAACTGGCGCGGCCTGTGATGGACAAGCAGATTAAGACAGTAATAAAACACACATCAGGATGTTCACTGCTCTCAATAACACAAATATGAGGATCAGTGCGCGGCAGGATTAGGCTGCTCCAGACACAGTGTCACGGCCCACCTCAGGGGCCTACCTCAGGGGCCTACCTCAGGGCCTACCTCAGGGCCTACTCAGGCCTACCTCAGGGCCTACCTCAGGGGCCTACCTCAGGGGCCCTTCCTCAGTGGCCTTCCTCAGGCGCCTTCCTCAGGGCCTACCTCAGGGGCCTACCTCAGTGGCCTTCCTCAGGGCCTTCCTCAGGGGCCTACCCAGGGGCCTACCTCAGGGCCCTTCCTCAAGGGGCCTTCCTCAGGGGCCTACCGTCATTCGCTATTCCTCTGAGTCACATGGAAGTCCAGATGTCTGGATGTGAAAAACATTGTCTCCAGTTGAAACTTGCTCTTACCTACTCATGAGGGATGAAAACATGTACTCTAGGGGCCTCTCCTCTGGGGCCAGGGCTCGAGATGAGAACTCAAGCCTCAGTGGGACGTTCTTGTTTAAATAGTTCAATGTGTCTGTGCTGCCTTGAATGTGACTTTAGCTGTCAATGTTGAATTCCACACAACAAACAAGACATGTTTGTCTTTGTGTTCGGTAACCAAAAAGGAGTTGAACTTCCTGTCCACAGAGCAGCGGCCCTCAGCTGTTGGCCCCTGGGAGCGCAGATATAGTGAGTGTCTCAGAGGGACCGCATCTCCAAACAGTCTTAACACATGTAGGCCCTGTCCTGCAGATGTCCTCCAGATTGTGTACCTGCAGAGTTAACATGGCGGCCACACAGCACACTGCATCCCCAAGGACGCCCCGCTGAAGGAGAGAGGGCCCCTCCATCACTTTGCCTGTCCGCGCCTCGTTATCAGCACGATTAATGAGCTCCACATTAATGAAAAACGCCACGGTGTGGGGGAGGGGCCACAGGACGCCTCCCCAGGTGTCGAGTGACATCACCCTGTGAAGTATGGTCCCAGAGCACTGAGGGCTGTCTCTGTGCGGACCCTCTTCTTCTGGTCTATGGGAGAGAGAAAGGGAGAGAAGGGAGAGGGTGGCAGGTGCAATGGACACCCAGCGCAATCACCAACGCTCCACCAAAACGCCAACAGGAAATCAAGGTTGTCGTGGCAACCTGGCACTATTGATTAAGCGCGTCCGTCTCCCGGCTCCCGTCTGAGTCCCTGGGGAAATGTGTGCACAACAAAGCATGAGTGAAGGCTAATGGTGTGTCAGCGAGTGCGAGCACAGACCAGGGGCATCTGCAGAACTGGACCAAGCAAACACTAAGTTAGTCTAACACATACAGTAAGTGTTCATGGCTAACTGGTTAACCGACTAAGCAATTAACCATTTTGCATGATTAACTGTAACAAGTTTGCTAACCTCCAGTAAGAATGGATTTATATACAGATCATAAAGCCTGAGCAAACCTGAGTGACCCTGCAATATTTAGGGACTTACTCTTACATGGTTTATTGAACGGAGCAAACTGACAGGATTATTCACCTCTTTGTCTGTGATGGCAAACTAAACTATTGACCTGTTCACAGCTCAAGCTAAGGCTAACAGTAGCATCTTTACACTGTGACGCTTTTATTCAAGAGTGGTTTCATATCATGATCACAGAGTCAACAGTGCGTAACAACAGTGTTCAGAGATACTTGCATTCAGTGGGGTTGTGCACGGTTCCAAGACCTGTCACTGGCCCTCTGCTCTGCGCTTACGCTCACAATTAGGAGTGGCCAATATTGACAAAAATTAATATCTGTCTATTTGATTTTGAAGTATCCTGATAACCATACTCAGACCATATTATGTCAATCCAACTGAAATGTGTTGAAACATGTTTTTAAATGCATTTGTTGAGGTTTATTGATCAGATAAATACAACATTTTGTTTTTATATTTACAGTAAAACTTTTTTCCATCTCCTCTTTTTGTAGATTTTTTATTACCAATGATAAACTCTATTCAAAATGCATTGTAGTCTATTTTGACCCACAAATTCAGTTTATTTTTTTACTTGTTAGCCCTAACAAGTAAAAACTAAACTGAATTTGCTTGAGCCTGAATTGAATTGAAAATGGAATTGAAAGAATCGACTCCGGCAGATCACATCTTTTAACTGTATTTGTCATTCCGCTTTGGGTTTATCCAAATGAATGACCGGATTGTGGCACTTGCTCAAGAGAGTGCTTGGTGAGTGTTCTTCTCTCACTGTTTCCAGGTCTGTGAGGAGTTCAAGGTGTGGTACACATTCATAGTACACTGTTGTACTTGTCCAGGGCAGGCGGATCGCTCCACAGCTCGGCCTGAGTCCTGCTTTACTGTTGACTGTGGTGCTGTTGCATAAGCCTCACTCAGAGCTGATCGATGGCCTTTATTGACCTGTTAGGAGGAGTATTTTGGTTGGACACTGTGGGCTGAAGGGAGATACTCATATAGAAACATCAGGCAATAGCTCAAATATTCAAACACATTTGTAACATACGAAAAAGAATGTTTTACTTAACCTAATGTACCTGTTATAATACTGTCTCATATTAAACCTGACAATATAGTTAATTAAATAAAAATACATTTACTGGATATAGTTGTCAAACACCTGTTATTTGGCTTACCAGGAATACAGCTTTTCAGGCCAAAGCGGCAAACTATTATTTTATTTCAAGTTTGAACATGAAGTTCTCTGGGCTGTCAGGGCAGCCTTGTCGACACCCCACACATTCTTATCAAGCACTTGAAGAGTTTATTAACAAAAACAGATATTGCCGTTTTTATTTATTATGTGCCGCTGTACTGCTGTTTTGAAAACTTGTCAGAAAGTTTCTTTTCCATCTTCTACACATATTATTAATAACATATGCATTTAGGGGTTTTGCTGAAGAAGAGATGGAATAATATTTGTATTGCTAATAAAATAGATTCATCTTATGAAAACACTGAAATACAAAGAGTAAATTGTAAGCGTTTGAAAATTGGTACTTTGTTTTGCAAATGAACTTGTCTTGTAGAAACTAGCCCACACCCCAGTATTGGATTATGTGGAGCCTAGGATTCTCCTCTGAGCTCTCTCTAATGTGGCCAGTGAGTCAGCGGTCACCAGAGCACGCAGACAGCACTCTCCTGCCCAGGCCGCAGGAGCCAGGCAGTCTAACGCTGAGGCACAGAGCAGGACGTCCTGAAGCTCTGTCCAATTAGCTCTGGCCCCGCCCCTCTCGGTACCAGAGACAGCTGAGGGACAGGCACCTCATTTAGCAGGGCTCTGGTCGACTAAGCGCTGTCTGCCCCCTCCATGACAGCACGCTAATTGATGTGCCGCTAACGACCTGCTCTGTCTTGGCTAATGGCTGCGTCGCGGTTTGTGCCACACTGTTTCTTCTACTCGATATTTCACTTGGATTTCAGTTCTGAATTAGTAGTGGATCTCTGGCTATAAACTATGACTAGCAGCTATTTAAGACTTAGACACATATGATAGTGTTTCCAATTTCAAGATTAATTTCTACTCTATAGAAAACACTCAATGTACATTTTTGTGATAAATCAAACTCCACTTCTCACCACTACTAACTACTGAGTTTTTCAATCCAATTACATCTATTTTTGTAACAGCCAAATAGCGTTAAACAGTTGCATGTTGCACAATGCAAAATCTTATCATAAATGTCCTTAGGGTAGACTATGAAACAGACCTTATAATGGCGCTTCTTTAAACCTTAAGATTAGTAAAGCTTGGGTGCTTTCCCCAATGCACTTTGCTGAGGACAACATTCCTCTTGTGGATTATAAATGTACTTCCCCCTAAAGACTATATGAATTCACGTTGAGGCATTTATAGTACTTTTCTGTTAAATTGTGTCACAAGCCTTTACCAAGTTCACCCCCACACCAGAGTGCGATCCTGATCCCCAGTGCAGGGAGGCAGGGAGGCAGGGATGCAAGGAGGCAGGGAGGCAAGGAGGCAGTGAGGCAAGGAGGCAAAGAGGCAAGGAGGCAAGGAGGCAGTGAGGCAGTGAGGCAGTGAGGCAGTGAGGCAAGGAGGCAAGGAGGCCAAGGAGCAGTGAGGCAGGGAGGCAGGCGAGGCAGGAGCAGTGAGGGCAGTGAGGCAGTGAGGCAGAGGCAAGGAGCAAGAGGAAGGCACAGTGAGCAGGGAGCAGGAGCAGGGAGGCAGGATGCAAGGAGCAGGGAGGCAAGGAGGCAGTGAGGCAAGGAGCAAAGAGGCAAGGAGGCAAGGAAGGCAGTGAGGCAGGGACGGCAGGGGAGGCAAGGAGCAAAGGAGGCAAGGAGCAGGTGAGGCAAGGAGGCAGTGAGGCAAGGAGGCAGTGACAGTGAGGCATGAGGCAGGGAGCAACGGAGGCAGTGAGCAGGGAGGCGTGAGCCGGAGCAAGGAGGCAAGGAGGCAAGGAGCCAGTGAGGCAGGGAGCAGGGAGGCAGGGAGGCAGTGAGGCAGTGAGGCAGTGAGGCAAGGGAGGCAAGGAGGCAAGGAGGCAGTGAGGCAGGGAGGGCAGGGAGGCAGGGCAGGCAGGAGCAGGGAGGCAAGGAGGCAGTGAGGCAGGGAGCACTTCATCACCACTCACCACTTCACCACCACTCACCATTTAATCACCACTCACTACTTCACCTATTCACCTCCACTCACCTATTCATCACCACTCAGCACTTCACCACCACTCACCACTTCACCACCACTTCACCACCACTTCACCACCACTCACCACTCACCACCACTTCTCCACCACTCACCACTTCACCACTACTCACCATTCAATCATCACTCACTACTTCACCTCTTCACCACATTCACCTATTCATCACCACCACTTCACCACCACTTCACCACTACTCACCACTTCACCTCCTCTTCATCACCACTCAGCCACTTCACCACCATCCTCAGCACTTCACCACCACTCACTACTCACCACCACCACCACTCACCCACTTCACCACCACTCAGCACTTCACCACCACTCACCACCACCACCACTCACCACTTCACCACTACTCACCACTTCACCACTACTCACCATTTAATCACCACTCACCACTTCACCTCTTCACCACCACTCACCTCTTCATCACCACTTCACCACCACTCACCACTTCACTAATTTTTCTTTGATTTGTGTGCTGAGGGGTTCAGAAGTTGAACGAAGGCTAACACAGTGGATTCCTTGTGAGGTTGATTGAACTGAATTGTGGGAAAGGTGCTTGAGCTTTTGCACAGGATTACTCCATTACTCAAACAGGAAAGAAAACGAAATACACCTCCAAATGTGACGTGGAAGCCACATCCCAGTGAAGTTAGTTCAGCAGCATAATCGAACCGTCACGAAGGAACAGATTTGTGCTGTTCAACAAGAAGATTACAGTCACAAGCTAGCTAGCATTAGCCAACCATTCTGTTGAAAATCAGGCAGCTGAACAGGAACATGTATGTATGTACAACAAATATGTTGTTTCAATCCGTTTTTTCTTGTTGAGTTTTCAGACGAACTTCAGACTGGTTTGACAGGGCCTGGGCTGTTCAATATGCAATCTTTTAAATCGAAATTGAAAAGCATCACAGCCGAAGCATCAAAGTCCATATATTTTTCATTTGTGCTCTTCACTTGTAGACAGCGGACAGCTGCTCTGTGTCCTGGCGTTTGTCTTTCTAATGGGCCGAGCCGCAGAAGCACAGCCACAGCAGCTCCTGATTCTTTAATGGGGATGAATAAAGGATGAGCGGGGGCCCAGACAGCAGGTTAAAACGCCACTTAGCACCTCTGGCCCCACGCCCGCTGCTGAAGGCGGGTACAGAGACACAACAGCGAGAGGCTAAAGGCTAAAGGCTAAAGGCCCATTGAGCTACATTCTATGAGGCCAGATTCCACACCAGGCAAAGCTCCTCAGGGACATCTACATGGAAGTTGGAAGGTTTTTAGAAAGCGTCAACATTCAAGGTTCATAATATGCTCTAAAGTAGATAGATTGGTGTAAAATGTCCCATGTTCATGTGACCAGAAGTCCACAACGCACCATTTCCTGGACCTGAAAACCACTAGTCTGTGTAGAACTTATTTTCTCTGGAGGTCACAGTCCTGTGTTTCTGTACTTTCCAGAATTTGATATTATTATTATTATTATTGATCTTTTTCTGAAACTTTTGACTAAATAATGACCCTAGCATGGTGCAGCGCTGTAACGTGCAAAATGAGGGCGCGTGATTCAGTTGATGCTAAATTGTTTGCACGTAACCACCATCAAACCCCTGGCAAAGTGCTTTGACGACGGGGCTGGATTGGTTCCTCCACTGACCTCCACACTTTGAGCCCAGGCCCCACCAGAGCAGTGAAAGATCATCAGCCCGGGACCCTCTGCCTTTGGGGCCCTCTTTGTGATGGGCTCCACCTGGCCGGAGTCTCTGGATGGCAGCAGCTGGCAGCACCTGTGCGGAGCAGTCAAATCAGGCTCAGCTCATGAAAACAGGCCCGCTCGGAGGATTAGCGCGGGGCCGGTGGGGAGAGGGGCGCCTGGGAAAGCCACAGACTCCCAGACGCTTTGCTGTGGTCACCCGCACCCATGGCAACCAGGGGAAAGAAAACTTTTTTCACAAAAGTGCTGTGAGGGACTAGGCTCCTTCAAAAGTGTTTTCAGCCCGTTCGAAACAATGCACCTGCATGGCAAACCACCGGATACTTTTACTCTCATTAAAGTACTTTGTTTACCTTTTCTCTCACAGTTTTCAAATACTGCATTAAATTACAAACAATTCAATTGTGTAACAGAGTAATCTACTTCATCGGAAATGTATTGCTGGTTTCTCCAAAATGATCTTGTTAATTGATTTCAGACATAAAAAAAGAAGACTAAAAAAACAGAATCATTTACTTCTTTTGTGAAAAGAAATGTGTTTAGATAAGATGAAGTTAATCATTAATTGCAATCTTGTTAGTTGGTTTATTCCTGTCAGCTTGTTTTAGACTAGTTAGCTTGTTAGTTTGTTTATTTGGGGTCAGCTCTATGTCCCTGGTACCCATGTTCCTCGAGACCTGGGTTTGGGTTTGGGTTTCATGCTGATATATTTGATGCTGTAAAACCACACATTTATGCACTAACTATGTGGTTCGAATGTGGAACCTGAACCAGGAGCCCATGCTATCATTTGAGGAGGTACCTATGTTCCCCGATGCATAGAAAACGGGGGAACATAGGTACGCACCTGTTTGAACTAGTTTGCTTGTTAGTTGGTTTATTCCGGATTATTCCTGTTAGCTTGTTTTAGACTAGTTAGCTTGTTTGGCTGATTCCTGTCAGTGCGATCGGTTTTGTAGCGTTTGATCAAAACCAGTTTAAGACCATGATGTTTAATGAAGAAAGAACTATTGTTATTATTACAACAACAACAACAACAACAACAACAACAACAACAACAACCTGCAAACACGTCCAAATTGTGAGCCTACCATTCCAAAACAAGCAACGACGTGGTTTGGTTGCTGTTTACCTGAATAGTGTTGAGAAAGGCTGAAAAATCGCAGCAGCCAAAGCATTCCGCTGCATTGAAATATTCATGAAGTGCAGGTGAAGCACAAAGGCACTAAAACAATACACATTTAGCCATTTCTGTGGCCCACAGCCAACACCAGCCCCCGGCCCCCGGCCCCCGGCCCCCGGCCCCGGCCCCCGTCTTGTGCACGCTCGCAGTATCAGCATCTCCCACCTTTACAAGCTTGTTTTCCTGTGAAGAGCGCTTAGCAAGAGCGCCAACTGATAAAGAAGAGAGGACAGCGCTGAAATAAAGGCTTCGAATGGCAATGAAACGCAGAAAAAAGTGCTTCGCAAGCGACTCCTCTGCAAGACAGACGGGAGATTGTGCACCGCGGGGGGAACGGGTGTGTGTGTGTGTGTGTGTGTGTGTGGTAAATTGAATATCCGCATATCCAGCAGACTGTCATCCCGTGTTTGTGCTCCCTGACCCCTCCCCCATGCGCTCTCTCACAAGGCTAATGCAGTACAGAGCCCCCGGCCCGGTCATGTGATCACGGCCCAACGCTCGCCTTGTTTTGGTTTATTCATGTCGAGGGAGGGACAACCTGAACTGACCTAAATGATGTCGTTTGGATATGCACAAGGTTAGAGGTCAACCTGTCAAACATGTCACGTGGCTGATTTTGGATGTCTGATCATATGTTCGGGGTTTAGATCACATGTTTGATCTGCTGCAGCCCTTTGGGTTCACTAAACCAGTATGACGACCCTGGGAACACTTGGAATCAACAAATCATTACAAAACACAAGACGCTTGATGCTTCTCCTTTGGATTGGGATTTCAAATCTTCTCTTTATTTGGTTGGCGTTCATAAGCTTCTTTGGGTGGTTTTAACCGAAGCTGTAAAACTGGAACTTTCCGTGGAACAGTTGATGTTTCAGTTGGTCCTTTGGCAGAGACTGCAGTTTTAGGCTTTTGTTTTGGATGCGTGATTTGAGAGGAAGTTGTAACTAAACACGAGACACCATGCCTTTAGTGTCGTTTTTCAGTTTGAGTCCCGTTTTGTTTCGCCCGACGCTACAATCGGCCGCGGTCGTTCAATACGGTCACTGTGACTCTGTGAAAGTATTGATACTGAATTATTCTTTCAGTATCAATACTTTTACTGAGAATCGTTCAGCATCAATT
The DNA here is from genome assembly GCA_015082035.1 of Chaenogobius annularis. Taxonomy (NCBI): domain Eukaryota; kingdom Metazoa; phylum Chordata; class Actinopteri; order Gobiiformes; family Gobiidae; genus Chaenogobius; species Chaenogobius annularis. Next base: position 117 of record BJKM01001082.1, on the reverse strand, counting down.
CCAGAAAGTGTCTGTTGTGGCTGTCTCTTTATTTCATTGAATGTTGTGAAATAGATCAGTATTAGACTCAGTATTAGACTCAGTATTAGACTCAGTATTAGACTCAGTATTAGACTC